>JANHZU010001884.1:183555-217151 GCA_032468055.1 Acrochordus granulatus
ATAAAGTTTTCCTGTGGGAGACTTACTTGTTATTGGGGGAGGATTGATTCTAAAGAATCTATGATACTTCTTGTCTTCTTTTCATCTTTTCTGATATTACAATTTTGATGCAGGAAATAGATTATAGATAGTCCTTAGATTATGATGGCAATTGGGACTAGAATTTCCATTGTTCAGCAATGCAATCATAAAATGCAATGTCACTTAACCTCATCATTTAGTAAAGGCAATCCTGACAGATCTGATTGCAATCCCAGGACTACGAGAGGAAACAGATGACACAGATTAACAGTGGGTGTGACAGCTATGGGCTGATGGGGAGTGCCATGGGCAGGTGCTCCAGAATGTAGTCAGGTATGTAGTTGAAAAAATGGCAAGAGTGGAAGCAACTTCCAACTTTTGCAAACTTCCCCATTGACTTTGCTTGTAGGAAGCCAATAAATTGCAATCATATGACCATGGCCCTCTGAAACATCATAATCGCGACCTATGACAGCCAGAAGGATCAGTCATAAATCTCTTACTCAGCACTGTTGTAACTTTGAATTGTTGCTGAACAAGTAGTCATAACTCAAGGACTACCTGTATAGACATTTCTAGAATTGGATTGGAGTCAAGGTCTCAGGTTAGATCTTGAAGATGAAACCATGTACAGTGGAACCTTGGATTGCGAGCGTAATTCGTTGCAGAAGAATGCTCATAATCCAAAATACTCTTATACCAAAGCGAATTTTCCCATAGGAAACAATGTAAACTCAGATTATCCATTCCACACACCCAAAAATATTCATTAAAATATTATTTGCAATCGTATTTTATGTAGAAATTATTGTCCCTAATATTTGAAACAAGTAACAATGATGAATACACAATATAAAGTAGAAATAAAAGTAACCAGCACTTTAACTTTTGCTAGAAGATTTTGAGGCAGGGGTCCAATCCAAGCCAGGCAGAGAATAACGAGTGTGGTTCAATTTGGGTTATGGTTCTTGATTGTGCCTCAATTTATGGAAGAAGATTTCCACCTAGCCTTGAGTTCTGTTCTCTCTTGTTCCTGTACAGTTCTTAGGAGATTCATCTGGCCTTTCTTGGGAGGGGTGGCTGCTTTAATGCTAATCTTATCGCTATGGATCCATTCTGAGGCAGATTCTGGCAATCAGCTGCTGCTCAGCCCACTGCTGTCTTGGTGGACCCATTGGATCAGGTGGATCTGCTGCTGCTGCTCAAGGACAAAATGGCCTTTTTCCTTTTCCCTCTGTAATGTCTTTCCCAGGTGATTTGGAAATGTTTCTTAACATAACCTGCCTACATGCTATGAGAGGGGGAGAAGAGAAGAGATGGGCAGGAAGGAGACAGGCTGGATGGTGCTGTGTGAGGAGGGCTCTGTGTATGTGTGACAAGGAAGACGGAGGGTCAATCTTCCTACATTTTTGAAAGAGTTGTGGCTGGCTTAAGGGAGACGAGAGGGAGGAGAGGAGAGGGAGGGTTGTTGCTTGGAAGGAGAATCTGGAATTTGAATCTTGGGAATTCTTTTGCTTGAATGACTTCCACTAACACTGCAGGTTTCATTTAATTTATGTTTTTTACACAGCAAGAGAGAAGAATAATCGGCTCAGTTGTGAGATTTCCCATGCAAGCTCATCGTGCAATGCTCATCTTGCAATATGCACTCGTTAACCAAATTAAATTTTATTAAAAATGTGTGCTCGTCTTGCAGAACATTTGTGAACCACGTTACTCGCAATCCAAGGCTCTGCTGTAATATCTTATGATGTTTCAGATTTCTTTTATGCAAAGTAAAGAGGACCTTAGTCAGCCCTTAAATGTGCAATGAAGTGAAAAAACTAAAATGGGGGCAGCGTTACCTCAGTGAATTAAGTATTTAATCTGGCAAGTATTAATCTGGTAAGTATTTAATCTTCACAAGGCATCTTGCTTATAATAGCTCAGGGTACTGGGTTTCACAGTTTCTTGCCCCCCTTTTGAGAAATGTGTTCATATATTCCATATCATTTTTCTCTTTTTTATATGAGACTGAATAAGACTCCTGGATTGGAGTTGAAATGTTTCTCTGTAATATCTCAAAATAAAAGACCAGTTTCCTTTTTAAATTTGGTGTGCAAGATTTTTTTACAATTTTGCTGCAAGACATGATCTGGATTAATGAGAATCTACATAGATATTCCAAAAATTATATTGTTTTAAATTCTGCATGAAAGTATGGTATTTTTTACATTCCTTAGTACATCTCCATATTTCATGATAATCCATTATTATCTTCAACAAACATCCATTTTCTCCATCCTTCTCCATCCTTGAATATTACCCCTCTCTGGTAGACTATAGCAGGTAGACTGTACACTGGGGGTGTATAGTCTACCTGCTGATCTGATTTTAACTTAATCCTATTAATGTAAAGATTAGGTTTAATTCTGGATTAGTAGGGATAATCCTATTAATGGTTAGCATTAAACTTCCAACAGATTATTGTTTTCGTCTAAGTGACATTTGGGTTTAAAAGACATTTGAAATTCTTTGATCAGGAGGGATCTAAGTATACGAAAATAAAATTAGAAATAAGATTAGGATTTAGAGGTCAAGAGTGGGAAAGGAAAATGTTTTTCTAATTCTATGGAAGCAATGGATGCTGTTTTGAAGTTTAAGAGGATCATTGTTGGATAAACAATGTACAAATCTAGAAGTTGTCTTCATCTAAGGAATCAGAGGAATTCCTGAATGATTGATAATGTCCATTAGTTTCTCTGTGTTCCATGCAATGGATATGATTTAAATGTTTGCCTCCTCCTGCTAGCCTATTTATACAGATACTATATATGAAGCTCTATTCATAAAGGAGCACTATATAGAGCATTGTAATTTGGATTGAGCCAGTTTGATTATGGCTAGAATGTCTAAAGCAAGTTAAGTCTAAGTTTTGTGCATGAGGAAAAAATCAAAACATTTCCCCACAAATTAACATGGGATTTAGACTATTGGTAACAACTTTTTAAGAGGAGAAGGGGACGGCAGAGGAAGAGATGAACAGATAGCATAGTCAGTGTGATGGGCGTGGGCTTGGGAGGACTCTGGGAGGCAGTGCAGGACAGGGAGGCCCAGCGTAATGCAGTCAATGGGGTTGCGAAGAGTTGGACATGACTGCGCAACTGAACAACAAAACAACTTTTATACACATTGAAGTGAGAGGGAATTGCAAAATACTATTTTCAGTGTTAGCAGTCAGATTTCAATATTACATTGTTCTGTGCAGACTTTGCCACCCAAGGCAGATGCTTATTTTTCCTCTGGATAGGACCATTCACATGATCATTATATAAAACGTTAGGCCTCAGAGAAAATGAGAGTCTGTAAATAAATCATGTGGTGTTCCAAATTTTAAAATAAATTCATTGTTTCTTTGTATTTAATTTGCTTACTAATTTTTCCTTTCTTGGTTTAATCCCCACTCATAGCAATTCCTAAAGATTTATTTTTCAGTCTTCAATGTGCGACATTCACAGCTCATTTTCTGGACAGGGCTGTCTGCTGGGACAGAGAGAGATAGGCAGCTAATTAACACTGAATCAGATCCTAGGTTTAACTAATGTAATATAATTTGGCTAGTGATAACTAACCATGGATTCATGAGACATTGTGTATAGACCTTAAATTTGAAGCCTTAAAATTGGGCTCTACTTCTAAGTTGTCTATTTTATAGATGCTGGCATGTTCTAGGAATGGAACGGAGAAACTTGAGAGCATGGTTTTCACCATGTCTAGCACACACAGATTCTAATCTGAGCCATGTTGTTTTTTTAATGAGATCATTAAATTGAATATGCCAATTTTGATTTCAGGATATTATTCCAAAATTAAGGCAAGAAGTCTGAATTGTGTAAATTTTTTTATAAAACTAGGAGAACAGTATATCTGAACCTATAAATTTGGGACCAGCCCACCAGAAGGACGGTTGCTTTGCCCCTCTAGTACATGACAGATGGGAGTTTCACAGATCAAGTTTTCTGTGTCAGCACTGCTGGCTACCAGCCAAGAAGATAGAAAGCTGGATCCCTGCCACAGTCCAGTGATATATGAACTCAGGCAGAACTTTTAGAAGAGAAGGGTTCTTTTTGCCTTTATCTAAAACAGCAGCTGTAGCATGATCAAAGACTTGAACCAACGAACAACAAATCCAAGGGAAAAGACAAAAGACTTGGAGAGGTAGAATGCAGAGTTCAAAGCTCTGCATGGCAAGGTAAACATGATGGGGTAAGGCTTGAAAAGTTGTTCCCAGCATTTATTGTCAGGGAATGAGGTCAATAAATAAGGCAAGATGAGCCACCATTCAAATGCACAACAGAAGCATATTGCTCATTCTACTCTTCAGCTTTTGGCCATCAGTCTGACCTACAAAACTGAGCCTCTAGTATTGGATCTTTAAATCACACCTGTGCTTGAGAGTGAGTGACTTATATACAGGAATCTTGAAGGCCTACTAGATCTGCCTCAGCAGATATTTCCCTTCTAAAGATTGTTATGAAAATATATTTCCCTTCTAGAGATTATTATGCTTGGAGTTTAAATAGATTGCACACATCTCATAGAGTGCACAGTGGTGCAAATGGTTAAGATGCTGGGCTTGTTGGCTGGAAGGTTGGCAGCCCAAGTTTGAGTCCCAAGAGTTGTCGCATAATGGGGTAAGCTCCCATTGTCTGCCTAGCTCCTGCCAACCTAGCATTTCAAAAGCATGTAAAAATATAGGTAGATAAATAAGTATCATCTTTGGTAGGAAAGGTAACTGTCCATGCACCTCAGGTATAGTCATGCCAGTCACATGACCACAGAAGCATCTTAACTAGGAAATGGAGAAGAGTCAGCCACAATTGGCAGGGGAAAGCTTTACCTTTACTTTTTTTATACATCTCATATATTGTGGAAATCCAGTAATGTTGATCCCATATATTAGATTGCTAACATCACTAATAGCCTCCAAAATTATTCATTCTTTCTACAAGTAATGATTCCCTTAGCATGTCCATGGCTGCTACTCTCATCCTTCTTTTTATTTTGATCATAAAGAGTGAGGTTGTAGGTTGTCAAGAATTCATCTAGCGAATGTTTTTACTTTTATACATTTCATACTGTGCAAATACTTCTTCCTATTTACAAATCTTTCTCACTGTGGAACTTTAAATATATTTCTGGGACTGTCTAGTCTATCTTTTCACTGATGAACAGTGATGAAAAATACCAAAAAAAAAAGAAATCTCATAGTTGCATGCTGATATTAACATTTTATTTTGGTGAGGGAAGTTCACTCAGAAATAGAGAGAGATTCCAAAATCTTTAGTAGGAGAAATATGAATTTCAGAGAGAAAGAAGTAGCAAGATGTAGAGGACCACGGACATTTATTTACCAATGTAATCATACATAGAGCAGAATAAAAAGAAATCAATAGGAGATAACAAGTATGAGATGGGATATGATAGAATAAGATGATCTGGACCCTTATATTTGGGTATTCAGTCTCCCGTCCACTCACCTAATTTCTAATTTTGCTGATTGATCGACCTCCCACTAGAGTTGGGTAAGGTCTTGTATTTTACAATATTGTACTATGTTGTTGGGGGCCTTTTTGTTTTTATTTTCATTAGGTTCTTAGGGCATTATGCCTGAATAAATATATTGCTTAAAATTACTGAGCTGAATAGAGAAACATTGTGGAGATTTCCAAACATTTTTCTTTTTTTACTTCATAATTAGTGCTTATTAGTAAAGGGAAGGAGAAATGAATTTCTTCTAGAAGCCATTTATTTGAAACCAGTGTGTAAATGAAGGCTGATCAATACCCCAGAGTCAAAATTCTATTTCTTCATCGAATGACTGCTTCAGCACTCGGCTATTGGCTGTACTGGAAATGCAATACAGAACTGAGAATTGCTTAATTGTGTCAGCATGCTTTCCTCTCCTTGTCTGTGTCCTGAGAAGGAGCAGCTTTTTCATCTCCTTTTTTTCCCATTTCTGGTTGCCATTATACATCCCAGTTCAGGAAAGCTGAGGATGCTTCATTTCCTAGAAGAATAAAATTCAGGGCTAAAGAATCCAATTTTCTAGCTTTCACTGCCATTTTTTCTTAGGCTTTGATAGACAATGATCAATTATTGAAGCTTCCCCCATCCTTGTGTCTCTATGCCAAAAATATAGCTGTCAAAATCAAAAGAATCCTGTTGATGAAGAGATAACATTAAGGCTCACTCTCGTATCTGCTCTCCACCCTTCCTGAAAATTAGGATCGTATCAGGATTTCTGATATGTCTTTGTATATTTTTATTAACTCAGATCATGATTTGTAGCGATTTTGCTACTATCTCTGAAATCTTCACGTGATAGGTTTCCGAATAAAATGTTTTAGTATATAAAAGTTTTGAGGCTGTATCTTTAATTAATATGGTGGAGTTTGGAACAGTTTTATGTGCACATATGATAAAAAGATTGTTGTGAAAAGAGCTCCTACATTAGTATGAAAACTTGGACTCTGTTTTGCTTCTCCCTTCAGCTCGTCTCCTCAAGGTCTTTACTTACGAAGTATCACATACAGTGGGGTTGGCAAGTACAATATCAACTGACAGAGTGGTACAGTGAAGTTAGGTGGAGAAGAGAGAGGCAAGCACATAGAGAAGCAGGATCAGAAGTCTTATCTAACCAGGCAGATATAATGAAGTTGTTTCTCAGCAGGCACAATAAAGGAATTGTTGGATGAGAATGGAGAATTGCTTAATTGTGTCAGCATGCTTTCCTCTCCTTGTCTGTGTCCTGAGAAGCAACAGCTTTTTTATATTTTTTTATTTCCGGTTGCCATAATACATCCCAGTTCAGGAAAGCTGAGGATGCTTAATTTCCTAGAAGAATAAAATTCAGGGCTCGAATACTTCAAAATCATGCCCTCAGAAGCTGTACCACCTCATGTCAGGTATGATAATGTAAGATGGCTTTGGATATTAAGAATTATTCTTTGCAAGCTGTCTCCAACCTGGTGCCTTATTCAAGTATTGTGTTACCAATCCTGTTGTTGTTTTTTGGTTCAAAATTATTGATACTGGTTCTCCAGTATATCTGAAGGGCCCAAGCTGGTGTGTTGTTCTGTGTAGTAGACTATGCTACCTCAGACTGCAGTTATTTTGCCAGGCATTATTGTTTTGATTGTTCCTGTACTTCAGAGGCTCCCTATATTAATATATTCTCTGCAACACTCAGGGAGAGAGCTAATCTAAACTGAATCTCAGTGAATTGTTCATGGTGTGTTTTTAAATATGTGAATATAATTCTTATGTTTTACATTTAATATCCTTTTTCTGTTTTAAATTTTGCTTCATATTACATTGAAGACATTTGTTAAAAATCAGTATATTAAAATAGCAGAGAGAAATGATTTCCTTCAGAACATTGTCCTCTCAGGTTACCTGTTTATGTTGCTGTTAAACAGCAATGTGGCTTTCTCTCACACTATGAACATAATGTGAGTAGGACTAATCCTCGTGGTAGACATCTGCACTATAATTGCCCCATTAATTAAGGGGTTATTTTTTCCCCCATCTCTAGTTTTCCTCGGATCACCTTTAGAGCATGGATCAGAAGTAAGTATATTCTTAGTGCATGTTTCCTATACCACAAATGGAGATTAAAGTGGAGCTTTAAGTCTACTATATTATTCTGTACATCACGTGAAATAGATTTCAGTAGTAAAGAGCAACATATTTGGAATGAGAGTAAGGACAGTGACTTACCTTTGTGTTATCCAATATGACAAATACAAATCTTTCAATTCCAGTAAATTAAAGCAGCACAAAATCCATTTGGTGTATAAATGGAAGCAAAGTCTGGTAATTCTTGTATTAATATTTTCAAATATATGTATTCATATTAAATAGACACACTGTTCAGGCATAATATAGTATCCACAGACTTGCTATTACAACATTTCTTCTCATATCTGTTGGTTTCAGTGCTCTCTAAGTTACAGTCTCCTTTGTGTACATTAGAGATTATTACTCTTATCAGGATGTGAGATTATTTGAGATGCATTCTAGGCATTATAGAAAAACAAGGATGCAGTCATAAGCGGAGAAAACTTCTGGGCACCAATAGGACTAAGTTGAGGCGGAGGTGTAACTATAGCAGCTATAAAGGCTGCGAGGAAACCGGCGCATACATACAACTAACTAAAAAATTTTGGCTAGATAGCAGCATTGACAAAACAGAAAAGAGAAAATAAAACATGACCAGATGAATCTCTGCCAGTGAATCATGTAGCAGATGCTTGGTACATTAATATGCTTAGAAAATGTATTTTGAGTTAGTGGAAGTAGGTAGTTGAGGATTCTTGTGCCTGATTATGTGTGCAAATATGCTATTCTTCTCTCGTGACTGATTTCAAAAATAATCACTCTCCAACTCACTTTTTTATATTAAAAATATGTCTCTGCTGCATTCTAAATATTTTGTTTTCTTAAGTTAATTTTGTTAACTTAATGTGGCATTGCATTTCCAAACCCAGTGGTATATTAATTCTAGCTGTTGGACATCCAGAGCCTCAAGTCTATGGCAAATGTTATGACTGTGATTTTAGATTGTTTCAGGTTGGTAACCATTAGATTAATCTTGGTAGTAAACAAGATGTGGAAAGAGAAAATCACTCCTTTTTTCTCTTGGACATGGGTGGTCTGTGTTTACTTACTTGGTGGAGGAGGACATTTTTAGCTTTGTGGACACCTGTCAATTCACTATTTCGAAAAGAAATGCTGACTATGGAGTTAACACCTGTCTATTTACACATTTATAATTTAGGATACAACAAAAGAGCCAGCACAGCTGGTGAAAGATAAAGAACAGGTAAGTGCAAGACCAAGGGCTAAATGAAGTTTAAAATGTTTTTAATTGCTTTTGTCAAGCTTAGACATGAACAAAATGTCACTGGAAGAATTCCATTTGCATAAAATTGTTGAAAATGGCTACTTTTGATTAGATGCTGTGTACTTTGTATACTAGGATTCTCTGCATGTGAAAGCAAATCTCTTCTACTTTTTGAAATAATCTGTGTTCAAATGTACTGAAGTGATGTGTACTGGACCAATGCAAGTGAATGTCTTTCTGGTTCATCCTGGGTTGCATCCTGGGTCAGGAAAAGTTGCTGTTTTCATGTTGTAATTGCAATTACCCTAAAGCATTTGGCTGGCTATTTGGAAGCAGGGGAGAATTCAAGGGGAGAGCCTCAATTTAATCCAGCAGAATTCCTGATTTTCATGTATACTGTTATAGAAATGCATAATAAAAAACAAAAAGGGGTATAAAAAACCTTTAGTATGGTGTTTAGAATAAAGTAAGAAAATTAAAACTATTGATGCAGAGAAAATTACTAACTTATACCATTATTCATTAGCACAGAAGATATTTCGTTGTGTAAGATATTTGAGACAGAATTTAGCCAGCCAGCTTTATATTTAATTGGTTTTTACTAAAATGATTAAGGATTTGTTTACATTTCCCACTAGAACCAGTAGATCTCAAAAATACTAGCATTGGGAAGCTTATGTCTTAACGTGTTTATTTCTAAAATAATCCTAAACAAAGATCCTCACCACCAGCACTATCACGAATCCTCCATATTTTTTGAAGAGCTAAACAACATTCAGAATGTCATAGTTAGAAAAACAAAGCTACTGATTAGCATAATACAGCATTATAATAAAATCATTTACTGTAATTTTTCTTGGAATACAATTTAAATATCCTTAACTGAAGAAGATCTCAACCAGAAATTTCTCCCTCATAATGTTTTACTCATTCAGAAGGCTATATTCTTTAGCCACTTCTACCTCCCAGTTCTTTTCTTTAAAAGTTTCTCACTTTTAAAACTTCCCATATAGTATTGTATTGCTATAATCTATGGACATGTATACTAGACTTGTGCTAGTTAGCTGCTTTTAAATTTTAAGTATCTTAGCAGAACTAAAATTCATAAATAAAACCAAAAGGGTCTCCTGGGTGAAAGATGTTTTATTAATTTAAGGGTATAACGCAAGTACTGATAATTGTTGAAATCTTATAGCCCCTATCCTTTGATTTGCCTTTGTTATTAAGTACATCTTACAATGTAAGATGATATAAAGAACAAAAAATAGAATGTCTCAGGTCAATGACTGCATGCAGGTTATTCTGAATTTCAAGAGAATCATCAGGTTTACTGAAAAGAAAGTTAAAACTCTCAAATTTATATATTATTCTTTATTTACTTAGTAAATTTATATACTAATTTATATATTTACATCTCATACACCTGACTTTGGGTGAATAACAGTTAAAAAACTCTCTAGACCTGAAGCACAGTACATACACTATGATAGATATTTACCAGACAGATAAAGGACTTTTTGCCATTTTTTCAGCCCACTGAAATAAACTAAAAATCTTTGTATTACAAAAAGTTACTATTTTCTGAACTGAAAACTGAAAGCCTCAAGGCTACTTGAAAGATACTCTTTTTATATAATTCCTAATCATAATCTTAATGAACTGAGATAAGGCTGAATGGGAGAGGCAGCATTCTTGGCTCAAAGAGATCTTTTTTCAGTTACACCTTTGGAATGAATTCTTAATTAAAAATATCAAGTTATACAATTATATGATAGTTATACCCAGAGCTACCAGATTTATGCTACTGAAATCCAGTTGACGTTAAATGGCAGTAAAGAGAGTTTTCTGCATCTAGTGATCATCTGAAAAGCAATCTTCCAACAGCCTCCCTCTTCTAATCCTACCTTATACATAGAAGGATCAAGAATGGAGATTAGAATACAGCATACCACGTTACTGGCTGAGATTAACATTCCTGGTTAACAGGTTTATGCCCCAAGTATGAAAATTCACATTTAAAATTTTCATTTCCTGAGCTTTCATCTTATTTACTCTCAGTTTCAAGCAAGGAACAATGCTGTTCAAGTAGTGCCTGCTTGATTTAGAACACCAAACTGATGCAGTAGTGTCCTCCAGCTCTTCATGGAGTATCAATTTCAGATACTTTATGGAGTCAGCTGATGTATCTTATGCAGTTTGATGTCCCAAGCAGAGGAGAGCTTCTACATTAGTTCAATGCAATGTCTTCAACATGTGCAGCTGGAAGGTCGCTGTAAGAAGACGCCCAGGGTTTATGAGTATGCTCCTAACACATAGAATCTAATGGGCATATCCTTCTCTATTATTAATTTTACAGGAGCCCAGCAGGGTTCTAATTATTCTCTAATTGATTTGATTTTACACTCTGAATATGATTGTCTAATCATACCTTTCTCTGGTCTCTAAGCCCTGCTCAGTTTTGCCATCTGGGATACTTCCAGATTTAAAATTTTATATCTCCCATGAACTTTCTTGTCACTGATTTTTTTATTATTGTTGGAAACTTTCCTCTTGTTTAGAGGAGTTTTATTGCTATTTCCTGTACAGTATTATTTACACTGTGTTTTTTTTCAGTAGATAAGACTTAGAGATGAAACCAGCTATTTTATTAGTCCTTTGCAAGCATGTATCCTAGAACTTTGTGAAGTTAATTGGCCTGTAAAGAACCCAAGCTGTGCTCAAAACTGCATTACCAAAGCACTATGTAAAGAGTGTTTTAAATCCAGTTCCAGTTTGTTGTAAAATGTTTTTGCTTTGATCTAACAAACTCTGTACTTAATAAGACTCAAAGCCAAGTTAGTAGATCAAAGTAGAACTTTTTAAAAAACAGCAGCAGCCATTTTGCAAATTAATCATGCAAAATTGCTGGATCAAAAGTTTAGCAAATATTACAGAAATAAGCCTAGCATAAGAAGCACATTCATGCCTTTACCTTAAAGAATGGGAACGTGCTTTCAGCATAATAATCTAAATTAAACAAACAGTTAAATACCTACAGCTATTGGATGGATAGCTTCATTTTTCCTCCTCTCAACAGAATGTATGTTAAAAATTAAAGAGTAATTATTTCAATTATTTCAAAGTCCTGAAGCAGAACATAAATTTTTCAAAAGTAGACAAATAAAAGAAATGAAGTCTCTTAGGTAAACTTCACTGTTGGTGACCTCAACGACATATTCATGTAGCTTTTGGATAACTATAGAGAAGTGGTTTGCCACAGCTTCCTTCCAGCATGTTTTTTTCAACTTCCCTTTAGTTTAGATTTTTGGGATTCTCTAGTATTAACCAGTCCTACTTAATTCCAAGATTAGACAAAAATCAAGGCCAAACAGAGGAAGAGTGTAGGAGTTTTCTGAGCTGCATTTTTTTTATCTTCAACAGCACAATTTTCTTCATATATTTGTGTGCCCCCTATCAACTAGGTACATCTATTTATATTAAGGATACATTTTCTAACTGATTGCCTTCTGATCCAAAAATATTGCAGTAATAAACCTGGTGTTGCTCTATAGAAGAGTTTCTCACTTTTTGTTCTTCAATATACTGGAACAATCCCTGCCAAAATTCACACAAAGGATGGGAATTTGGGTGAGTATTCTGAAAATTACAATCCCACTACACTTGGAAAGATTTAAACCATTTTTTAAAATTAATTTTCTCAAAATGTTGTGGTCAATGGATGCCATCTAGTGGTATTGTGCACTCTATACTGGTTGGTGCCACATTGCCAGTCTCCAATCTAGAGATGAATTCATTAAGGTTCCCTTTCTAATTAGTCCCTAAACCCTTCCTTTGTTCTTTTTCATAGCACTACTACAAACTTAATCTGGTCTGCTTCCCAGGCACTTACATACAACATCAAAGATGCTTCAAGAGTTCCAGTAATGTACACATACGTGTTTAGGAAGAAAACCTGGTTTTACTATGAGTGTAAAAGAATCCTAGGGATTCAGTAAGGATTCTAATAAATTTGTTTGCTAAGTATTCTAGCCTACTCCTTTCATACATTTATAATTCAGCTATTCTACTAACATGTTATTCAATTTACTGTTAAATTGATTAAACCTATAGTTTAGTTAAGCTCTGAAATTTCCAAAAATGTGATCTGCTAGGAAACATTATCTTGTTCTTGGCTAATTAATTTGTGAAATCTATGTCATAAATAAAACTTCAACAATTCACAAAGTAGTTCAATAGAATGGGATATACTTCTTTCAAGTGATATTAGCATTCAGTTTTTAGAAAAAAACTGAAATATGTACAGTATACAGTAGACATTTTTAACTGATCAGTGATCCATATCAAGGGTGTGGAGATAAGAATAGCAACATATTCTAATCCTTTTTTATTAAGAATGGTTAAAATTTGTAAAAAAATAGACTTTATTTAATCTGTTTAATCATCTTGTTTTGCAGTAGGGAAATTCCAGCTTTTAAAAAAGCTCAGTTATAATTGACATATCCCTGAATTGGTTGGTCAAAATATAATTCCCTGAGCCAATTCACATCCTACTTGAAGTATATTTTTCAAAATTGCTATCACCCTTATAATATGCCTGCATGAAACTTGGTATTCTTATTGCTGTTTCTTATTCTACCACTATGGCATTGTCCACATTCATTGGTGAATGGTGATGACTATGGAGCATATTAAACAGTATTTAGTTCATTTCTCTGTATCTGCTTCTTTTCTTCTAAACATTACCATCAGCAGAAAAGCATGCATACTACTCATGTAATGATGTAGGAATAAAGTGGGGCCTGATTACTGAATTTCAGTGCCCTTTGAGATTAAACAGTAGGAAGTAAAAGGGAACATGATTACATGCATTAAAAACAAAATGGGATAGTATGATTCTTGTATTATTGCACAATTCTGCAAGTATACTAATCTGCTGTATCTGGGGATTGCAAGGTTTGAATGGGCCATGATTCAAGTCCTAGGAGACACATGCAGAACAGTAGCTTGTAATCCTTGTTTGCCCAGCTCAGCCCTCCCATACAATGATCACCCTCTTCTTAAGCTTTTGAAATCTTTCAACATAGCAGCTGAATGTGTGTGGCAACTCAAGAATTTGCTTGACCAAGCTGAGAAATAGATGTGTGACTACAGTGCCACTGGCAGATTACTTATAAAATGGCCTGAGCCATTGCTTCAATGGCTTTTGTATGCTGGAGCTACACTGAGTCGTTCATATGCACCATTCTTTCTGCAAGGTTGGTAGAAATGCATGGTCTGGCTCCCTATACCAATTACTGAGTGGAGTACACTACTATTAACTTCTATCACCTCTACTAAATGTGCCTTAAGGAAGATAAGCACACAAATATCAAAGGTCCTTTTGCCTACCTTTTGGTTTCCAGTGGAATCCAGGCAATATCTCCTTCCAGCCTGACCCCTTGGAAGATTCATCCTATTCCCTATAAAGTCACCTGACATTTCCAGCAATGTTATGTTACAAATTGCATCACCTTTGCGTACCTTGCAACTGTCATTAGATGTAATAAAAGAGAGAAGTACTAATACAATTAGTTGAGGACAATTTAAGCCTTCCTCAACTCATGGGCTGGGAATGAGAAGTTGGCAAGGTCACAGAGACATGGAAGAGAGCAAGATATTGCCAGGGCATGTTTTTGCTAAACTCAAGTGTAGATGTAGAAAAGATCTAGACAGAGAGACCATACAATAGGGTTGTTCCCACATGGGAATGTGTAGTGAACCAGTGTAAGATTACTACATAAGCAATTTCCATCCTACTCAAGTATCACCATATAGATGGGATTGACACAGAAAATGTGTCTTCTGTAATTCCTAATAAAAAATTACCAGGTTTTAAGTTTGTATTAGAGTACAGCATAAATTAAACTTTCCTTTGAAGTTCCAGCTGATAAAACTGAGCAATGTTACATCTCTTAAAGTTCAAGCTCCACTGATTTGAAAAAAATGTCAAATTAACTACCAAGACATTCTGACATGCATGTGTGCCCAAACCTCATAGCAACCAATTTAAAAGCATAGCAACGGCAGCTATTTGGCTGAAAAATCCCATTTGATTGTCAAAATATAGCTGTTAAGTTTTTCCCCTCATCTTGATCCAATCATCTTTCGTTTTCTTCCTTTTTCTTCTGCAAAATAAATTATTGGGATAGGGAGTAAAAACAAATTGTTTGATGTGGACTGTAAATGTTTTGCCTTGAATTCAGAAACATTCAGTTATAGATAGTTTTAAAGATAATTCAGTGATGAAAGAACAAAATATGTGTAGCAAATGCATATATTTAAAAATCTGAGTGGGTGCAGCTTTTAGGAACAAGATTATGTATTTATTTATTTATTATAAAACATGCACTATCTTATTTCCAAAAATTTTGGATGAGTCATAATTTTAAAACAGTAAAACTACACAAAAAGATCACTGAGGAAGCAGTTTACAAATTGATGTAAATAAATAATAAAGCAAATTAAAATGCCATCAGTTAAAAGGCAGATCAAATCATAAATTAAAAACAATTATAACCATACTCAAATGTTAAAACAAACCAGCAACAGCAACTTAGACCTAAAATACTGAGTTGAAAAGAATACTTTTCATCATATCCAAAATATCTGAATTTTTTTCCATCCAGTTGTCCAGTTTACTATAGGTTTCTATATCTGACACTGGTGGCCAGAGCATGCTGTTTTAAGCATTCATGCAGAAAGAATAGTTGTTCCTTGGTAGAGGTTTGCCTACATGCAAATTTCTTCCGTTTGCATGTTTTCTGAAGTGTTTGACACCCATGTGTTTCCAATAGAATCCAAGTTTAAAATTTGCTATCTTTCAGATAATAGTTTGTAATAGGTATCTAAAATCATTAAAACTCTGCCAATTTGCTAGAAGATACCAGCAGAATATTACAACCACATGGCATCATTGTAGCACACAAACCAACTAAAGGCCTCCAAAACATCTTAAGTAAACCACAAGACCCAGTAGCCCAAGAATAAAAAACAGGAGTCATCTACAACTTACAATGCAAGGACTGCAATACCATTATATAGAACAGACAGGTAGATGAATAAAGTACATCCATAAATACCACCCATAAATAGTCAGAAAACACAATGAAAAATTCTTAATCTCACAACATATGGACAGACACAAGCGTAGTTTAAATTGGGAAACTGAATATCCTAGACCAACCTAAATTAAAAAATGTTAGGGAATTTCAGGAAACTTGGCATGTAGATAAATCAACCACCAATAGACACAAAGAAATAAACCACATTTAAACACCATTTTAAAGAGACTATAAAAAAGCTAAGAAGGAAACAAAAAACATCAGATCAAATCTTCTGCAGCAGCCAACACCCAGATAAGCAGAGATTAACATCCGACAAACAATCTAGCAGAATTGTTTGTCCTAATCAAAGAACTACTCAGGAATGTTATTCCCACCAACATTGGCAGGACAAGCTACCCTGTCAACACCTCAAAAAAAAAAAGCAAATGTGACAGTAAATTATTTATAAAAATAACATGTTCTTTGCCACCCACAGGACTAATTCAAGCCTCTAATTAATGCCTCATTTAAACAATGATTATAGGTATTATAATTTCAGTATTAATTTCCTTCTTTCAACTTCTTTCCCTTCTTTAAAAATCTAGTTTCAGAATGTTAGTTCTTCCCTCTCTCTTTCTCAAACTGCTTGTTAAATAAGTTATTTGTTCTTAACCAGAGTTTGTCAACAAGAAGGGACTTCTATATTATTTATATATTTGTCTCTGTATGTTTAAAAATATAGAACAATAAGGACATTGAATGTTCTGGAAATTAAATGATCAATATACATTTTGTAATCTGCTTGAAATATTTGGAGTCATAGATTCCAGTTTAGAATGGCAAGATATTCAAATTTTATCCAGCAATATTAAAATGGCTTTAAAACAGCAATATTAAAATGGCTTTAAAGCAACTATGAAGATAAGGCCATAAATAAAAGTGGGAGCCTCCTGAAAAATCATGTATGGACTAAAGATGATGGAGAATATGCATTCTCAGTTATGGGAAATAAAAACTTTATCCGTAATACAGAAGATTATATTTCATTTTGAGCATAACTTTAAAGCAAACATTTCAGTAAATATGTTTCAAAAAAAATTGTAGAATCACATTTCTCAGTGTCATTGTATACTTATTGCAACAATTTAGAAAAAAGAAAAAGATAGCTGTGATTCTGCTTCCTATTTTTAAGATTCTATATCTGTTTTACATATTTGTATAATGGAAAAAAATTGTGTTAATGGGAATCTGTCTGTAACTGTATTCCCGGTGAGTCTTTGTTCTAAAATGCTGTTTCATACTCACCCAGAATTTAAATAATTTAACACTTTTAAAAAGTATCTGGAGAAGATATGCAGGAAATGACATACTAGTCTGAGCTCCTATTTTATTAAAAATTGAACAGATTTCTGCTGGTTGCGGCCCGAACAGTAGATTACATGGGAGCTCTGTATCTGACCTTCAGGCAGGATGTAATAAATAAAATAAATGCCAAGGCTATATTGAAGCAAGTAGACCCAGATGGTCATGGGAAAGAAAATCCAATTTCCTCGATCTCACTTTCATTAGCAAATATGTTATAATGATATGATAAAGTTAACAAACCATTCTGAACCAGTTCTAAAATAATGGGATGTATTAGGTAGATTGTTATTAATACTACTAGTGAAAGGACATAGTGTATAATTTTGTTTTTCCCTCTTTGATTGAATAAAGGTGAAGAGGGGTTAAGAAAAATAATAGAGCAAAAGTGTAGAACAATATAGGAGAATGAAAAGTGAATGATGGACATCTAGACTTCCTGCTAACATTCCAGAAATAAGCTGGGTGATCACACATTGGAAACCTTTTCTGGAAGCACCTCTATTTTGAGCTGCCTTGGTGTCAAATCACAAAGCAGTCTCACATCAGGATCTTTGGTTATCTGGTCAAAGATATATGAATGAACAGTTGGAAAAGGGTAAGTTAAAGCCATAACACAGCTCTCCTAGAATTACACACACACCATCTGTTTAGTGCTGCATTTCCTTTTATAGTCTTTCACTTTGAAGTGATTTCAAAGCTACATTTCAACACTTACTTTTTCTAATGTGCAGTAGTCCAAGAGTACAGCCTTTTTTCTCCTTCATAAAAATTCAAACTTTCACACACATTCATACAAATTTGTCACTCTATAAAAATTATGCAAGAAGGAAATGATTGCCAGATTTGCTTTCTTCTGCTATTCAAGAAGAATGCTGAATGACCCTATTGTCTGCATTCAGAAGTCCTTCTTCTGAAGTTGCTCTTCTGAGTCTGGAATAAGATTTTTTAATACACTTCCATATATATTTATGAAAAAAGATAGTATACCTTTTTACAAAGCAAAGAATTTAGGTTCCTGAAAATTTTTACATTCATAGCATTGGTATTCTCTTGGATATGTAAGTAATAATGAATAATATGAAATACTGTATTTGTTATTCAGTTGCTCAGTCGTGTTCGACTCTTTGTGACCCCATGGACCACAGGATGTGAAGCCTCCTGCACTACTTCCTGGAGTCCACTCACATCCATGCCCATCACAACCACTTCTCCTTCTGCCTTCAATCTTTCCCAGCATCAGGTTTTTCCCTAATGAATCTTCTCTTTGCATTATGTGACCAAAGTATTTGAGTTTCAGCTTCAGTATCTGTCCTTCCAGTGAACAATCAGGGTTGATTTCCAGTAGGATTGACTAGTTTGATCTCCTTGCAATCCAAGGGATGCTCAAGAATCATCTCCAGCACCACAATTCAAAGGCATCAGTTCTTCAGTGCTCAGTTTTCTTTATGGAACAACTCTCACAGCCATACATTAGTACTGGGAAAATCACAGCTTTGACTATGTAAATCTTTGTCGGCAAGGTGATGTCTCTGCTTTTTAATATGCTGTCTAGGTATGCCATCACTTTCCTCCCAAGGAACATCTTTTAATTTCATGGCTGCAGTCAGCATCTGCAGTGATCTTGGAGCCCAAGATAAAATCTCACTACTTCCATTTCTTCCCCTTCTATTTGCCAGGAAGTAATATGATGGTTGCCATGATCTTAGTTTTTTAACGTTGAGTTTCAAACCAGCTTTTGCACACTCCTCTTTCACCCTCATCAAGAGCTCTTTAGTTCCTTTTCAGATTCAGCCATTAGAGTGGTATCATCTGCATGTCTAGTTCTGTTGCTTCTTTACCATCATACAGGTTTCTCAGAAGAGAGGTAAAATGGTCTGGTACTCTCATCTTTTTAAGAATTTGCTGCAGTTTGTTGTGATCCACATAATCAAAGGCTTCAACATAGTCAATGAAGCAAAAGTAGATGTTTTTGTGGAACTCCCTTGCTTTGTCCATGATTTATTTATTAAATTTATATGCTGCTGAACTCAGAAATGACTCTTGGAAGCTCACAATAAAAACATAAAATATAATAGATAAAACAATTAAAACCCATAAAATTAAATAAAAAATAGCCAGATGGAGAGCGGAGGAGCAGAAATATATATATGGGGGAGAAGGACAATACAAAGCCACTAACCACCACCAAGTCCATTGGGGCACCAAGCCAGCTGGCATGTCCAGGTCTTAAGGCCCTTCTGGAAGGCTGCAACAGTGGGCGCAGACCTCATTTCTGGGGGCAGGATGTTCCACAGCCAGGAGCTACAGCAGAAAAAGCTCTTCTTAACCCTGCCAGCCAAAATTCCTTGGCTAACGGGATCTGAAGGAGGTCTCTTCTGCTGGTTCTGGTGTAGCAGGCCATCCCCATGGGGGGAGACAGTTCTTCAGATACCCGGGTCCCATGCTATGAACTGCTTTAAAGGACAAAACCAACACTTTGAATTGCACCTGGAAGCAAACCGGCAGCCAATGCAGCTTGCAGAATAAATATAATATGGGGGCTATTTTCTGCATCCCTAAAATTATCCATGCAGCTACATTCTGCACCAGCTGTTGTCTTCTAACTGCAACTACCACTTCAAGCAGGAGTCACAAGTCCAGGAGAACCTTCAGATTGCACACATGGTCTGACTGGGACAGTGCATGTTAAAGTCCCAGATCCAGAACCCCCAGACATCCAAAGCCACTCAGTCTCTGAGGATTCAATCAAAGCCTGTTTTCTCCCATCCAGACCCGTACATCCTCCAGGCACTACTTTAGGACTGAGACAGCATCACTTGGGTCACCAGGGATAGAGATGTAAATCTGAGTATCATCAACCTACTAATGCTACCTCATCCCATGGCAATAAAATATCTCACCCAGCAGTTTCATGTAGATGTTAAAAAGGAGAGGAGAAAGTACTGAGCCCTGTGAAATACCACAAAGTAACAGCCAAGGACAGGACCTCTCTCCCTATTGGGAACTGACCTTGGAGAAAGGAGCTAAACTAGCACAAAACTGTACTGCCCAGTTCCAGTCTCTGCAATCAACCCAAAAGGATACCATGGTTGATGGTACTGAAAGCTGCTGAGACGTCAAAGAGAGCCAGGATGGATGCACTACTCCCATTCCGCTCTTGCCAGAGATTATCAACAAGTCCAACCAATGCTGTCTCTGTCCCATAACTGGACCTGAACTCAGACTGAAATAGGTCTAGATAATCTGCTTCCTCCAGAATCCTCTGTAGCTGCCATGCAACCACCTTCTCAACCACTTTCCCTAAAAAGTGTTGATGAGTGCCTGGAAAATAATTGTCCAGACAGGTGGAATCCAATTTTTTTTAGCAGATCATATCTGGAGTGCAGTGTGTGACCACTGTCTTGAGTAGGGCCCAAGATAATCCAGGATAGGCCCATGGCCACCATGGAAGCCAGGAACTCCTGAGTTAATCCTGAGGATAAACCCAAGGTCAGCAAATTGAAATTCCCCAGAACCATCAGCCTGGCAAAGTCCACCACCAACCCTAAGGATAGTCTCAAACAGCTCAGGCAAGGAAGATGCTATGCAGCAAGGATGCTGGTATAATAGCAACAATCCCAACCAATCCAATGAGCTGAGCTTCAAGAACAGGGTCTCAAAACCAAACAGTTGTGGAACAAGGCCCCTGAAGGCAAAAATGAGATTCTCAGATGACCCCTGCCACCCCTCCTCCCCTGCCCTGGGGTGTCATCTGGTGCCAAACCTTAAAACCAGCTGGACACATCTCTGAGAGGGCAACGGGCCCCCCAGGAGCCAGCCAGGTCTCAGTAATGGACGCTAGGTCAGCCTGCTCCTCCTCAATGAGATCACAAAAGTATTATTGACTGACCTGGTGTTCACCAGAAGCAGCTGGACTTCAGGGGCTCCAAGGGAATGCTGACCAGGGGCTGGGAATGAGTGTGGAGGGCTGGAACACATGACCAATATTAAACATTAGGAACATGTTCCCCTGTAATGGCCTGCCCTTTGGCTCCCATAGCACCCCGATCACCACCTGAATATGTTCTCCTGCCCAAAAACCCTCAAGGTGATGTTCCCCCTTCCACCCCAATCTTCCCCTTTTCTGAACTGTAGGCTTCCATCCCATTCATCCACAACCAATCACACTCCCAACCACCCTAGGGAAGGAATTAAGACATAATCTTTCACCACTCCACAGGGCTCCTACTTTCTCCCTCCCTCCACATATACAATGCCCACCCCTCCACACTAAGCACTCTCACTGCTAGAGCTCTCACAATAGGTGAGGGGCTCCACCAACAACATATGCAACCAGGCTGGCTCTGGCTCTCTCCCTAGAACCAGCCCACCAGCCAGTGTGGCCAACCGGTATCTCCTCAATTCCTCCAGTAACCACAATACCCCACAAATTCCTAAGCAGTGGCTAAGCTTCAAGTGGCAGTCTCCAGCATCCAAAAATCCCATCCTAAAGTCCTTGAACACCAACAGCTGATTTTCAGCTCTGTGGTAACCATTGCAGCCACTGCATTGCTGTTCTCGGCCGCCCCAGAAGGCCTCAGCCACTGATCAGATGACTCTTGGCCTCCCTCACTGCTGTTGTCATAGCTGCTGTCGCAGCCACCTTGCTGCTATTCCAGACACTCCAGGAAGGTCTCAGCCCCTGACCAGTTGCCTCTCAGTCTCTGTTGCCACCACCACAGTTGCTGTCATAGTTGCCATGCCGCTATTGCCAATCACTCCAGGAAGGCTTCAGACACTGAACAGCCTCCCTCACTGCCACCATCCCAGCCATTGTTGCAGCCACTATGCTGCTATTCTTGGTTGCTCCAGAGGCCAGCTGATTCCCAACTTCCACCATTGCTGCCATTGTCGCCACCACCCCTGCTGTTCCTGGATAGCTAGAGGGCTAGCCACTGAACAGCTAATCTCTGGAGCAAAAAGGAGGAGAGAAGAGGCTTCCTAGCCAGCTGAAGGCCACCTGACTCACTGCCTCCACTGCTGCTGCTGCTGCTGCCATCACCACCACCGCCCTACTATTCCCAGGTGAACCAGAGGCCAGCTGCTGAGCAGCTGATCTTTGGAGCAAGAGCAAAAGAGGGGAGAAAAGGTCTCCAACATTCAATTAATTCAAGGGAATTACCAAAAACTCCATGCTTGGCATCCACTTCTATCCACCATATTAAAAAAAAAAATGATCCAGCAAATGTTAGCAATTTGATATCTAGTTTCTCTGATCCAGCTTGCACTTCTGGTAGTTCTTGGTTCACATACTGCTGAAACCTAGCTTGTAGTTATTTGACCATAACCTTGCTAGCATGTGGAATGAGTGCAGTTTTACAGTAGTTTGAATATTTTTTGGCATTGCGCTTCTTTGGGATTGGAATGTAAACTGACTTTTTCACTCCCATGGCTGCTACTATTGCATTTTCCAAATTTGCTGGCATATTGAGTGCAGCATTTCAACAGCAACATCTGTTAGGATTTTAAATAGTTCAGCTGAAATATCATTACTTCTGCTAGCTTTGTTGTTAGTAATGTTTCCTAAGGCCCACTTGACTTCACACTCCAGGATATCCGGCTCTAGGTCAGCAACCACACAATTGCGGTTATCAGGGACATTTAGATCTTTCTTATATAGATCTGTGTATTCTTGCCATCTGTTCTTAATCTCTTCTGCTTCTGTTAGGCCCATACTTTGTCTTTTATCATGCCCATCTTTGCATGAAAGTTTCCCTTGATATCTCCAATTTTCTTGAAAAGATCTCTGGTCTTTCCCAGCCTATTGTTTTTCTCTATTTCTTTGCACTGTTCATTTAAGAAAGCCTTCTTATCTCTCCTTAATATTCTCTGGAAATCTGCATTCACTTTGGTATATCTTTCCCTTTCTCTCTTGCCTTTCACTTTCCTTCTTTCCTCGGCTATTTGTAAAGCCTCATCAGAAGCTACTTTGCTTTCTTGCATTTGTATTTTTGGAGTTGGTTTTAGTAGTTACCTCTTTTATAATGGTATGCACTTCCATCCATAGTTCTGCGAGCATTTTGTCTACTAGATCTAATCCCTTTAATCTATTCTTCACTTCCACTGAATATTCATAAGGAATATTATTAAAGTCATATTTAAATGGCTTAGTGGTTTTCCCAACCTTCTCCAAATTAGAGCCTCAATTTTGCAATAAGAAGTTTATGATCTGAGCCACAGTCATCTCCAGGTCTTGTTTTTACTGACTGTATAATGTTTCCCCATCTTTGGCTGCAAAGAATATAATCAATCTGATTTTGGTACTGACCATCTGGGATGTCCATGTGTTTTTTGGGATGTTGGAAACACCTTTTGGGATGGAAAAGAGTGTTTGTTATGACCAACATATTCTCTTGACAAAATTCTGTTAGCTTTTGCCGTGCTTCATTTAATATTTGAAGGCCAAAATGTGCCTGTTATTTCAGTTATCTTTGACTTCCTACTTTAGCATTCCAGTCCCCTATGATGAAAAGGACATCATTTTTTGGTGTGAGTTCTAGAAGGCATTGTACCCTTTCATAGAACTGGTCAACTTCAGTTCTTCGGCATCAGTGGTTGGGAATAGATTTAGATTATTTTGATGTTGAATGGTTTGCTTCGGATTCAAACTGAGATCATTCTAATTTATATATAAAACATAAAAGGAAATAAAAGAAAGGGGGAAAGGAGGAAAAAAAGAGGGAAAAAGCGGGCAACCCTCACTCATATCCTAATGTATCCTAATCCACTCTGTATGGATATCCTTCCACAACATACATTCCCCTCTTATATTGTGATCAAAATTATTTATTATACCCTTATAACAATGTATTTTTAACCATATAATATAATAATATAATCTTCTTTCGGCTGCTCCAGTCAGGGGTCACTACAGCAAAGCTTCTGTTTCCCTCTTCCTCGGTCTTCAGCATCCTCCTCAGTCACACCAATCTCCTGCATATCCTCTCTCACAGCATCCATAGACCTCCTCCTAGGCCTTCCTCTTCTCCTTCTGCCCAGTAGCTCCATCCTCAACAATCTCTTTCCAATATATTCTTCATCCTTCCACAACACATGCCCAAGCCATTTAAGTGTGGCTTCTCTCACTTTATCGCCAAACCTTCCTACCTGTGCTGTCCCTCTAATATTAATACCTGTGCTGTCCCTCTAATATTAATATAAATATCTGTTTTATTAAACTATAGACTACTGATACAGTATAATATATTACACCATTCTATTGTTTTTGAGATTGTACCCCAGTACTGCTTTTCCCACCCTTTTATTTATGATGGCTATTCCATTTCTTCTAAGAGATTCTTGTCCACAATAGTAGGTACAGTAGTCATCTGAATTAAATTCACCCATTCCTGTCCATTTTAGTTCACTGATTCCCAAGATGCCTGTTTTCAATCTTGCCATCTCATGTTTGACCACATCCATCTTACCTTGATTCATAGAACTTACATTCCAGGTTCCTATGCAATATTGTTATTTACAGCACTGGACTTTCATTTCACCTCTAGTCAAATCCACAACTGAGCTTCCTTTTGACTTTGGCCCAGCCACTTCATTCTTTCTGGAGCTACTTGTAATTCCTTCTGATCTTAGAGGCTCATCTTCTGGCATCCTACCTTTTAGCCTTTCAGCTTTGGCCCAACCATTTCACTCTTCATTTCACTCTTTCTAGAACTAGTTGTAATTGGAAACCTTCCAACCTGAGAGGGTGATCTTCTAATGTCATATCTTTTAGCCTTTTGTTACTGTCCTTGGGGTTTTCTTGGCAAGAAAAACGCACTGGAGTGTGTTGCCATTTCCTTCTCCAGTGGAGTCCTGTAGCCCATTTTTCACCAGATGTCCAGGAACTCTAACATCCAGCATGGTTGATCTGGGTGATGACCGAGTGGGAATGAACATATGTTTGAACAAACTCTGGGAGATGGTCAAGGTCAGGGAGGCCTGGTGTGCTATGATCCATAGGGTTGCAAAGAGACAGACACGAGTTAGCAACTGAACAACAGCTATAAGTTAAAATATAATATCTTCCTTTACATATTTCCCTCCTGCTGCTAGGAGACGAAATGTGCTTCCAGAAAAGGTTTTATTGTCTCAGTAAAGTCACAATAAAGCATGTCTTTATCTTTTATAGATTTTATTAAGGGAATAAGCATGTCTTTTTTGCAATTTTGTCATATTTTCCCAAGTGTCATTCGCTCTTCGTATCACAAACATTATTGAGGCAGGAAAGAGAAAATAGGTGTTCTGTAGCATTGTGGGATTTTCCCCAAAGCTCAGTTAAAATGTTGATCACCTGTCCTTGACCTAGGAGAAAACTATACCAGCATAAACTTTGCTTTCCTCCTACTGCTTGCTATTCTTCATCTAACCTTTGTTCTGGCTTTCCACTATAGCAGGGATTCTTAACCTGGATCCATGGACTTCTTAAGTGTTCCATGGATGGGTTTCAGGGGGTCCATGTGAGTCAGATATTTTATTAAAAATAACATTTTAAATAAAATAAAGTACATATATTAATTGCATGCAAAGTTGTGTTTATGTGAAAGCAATGGGGAGGGGTCCATAGCTTTCATCAGATTCTTAAAGGCATCTGAGACTCAAAAAAGGTTAAAAACCACTGCACTATAGTAGTCCTTGATTTATGATCATTTGTTTAAGAACTGTTTGAAGTTACAATGGCAAAGAAAACAACAGTTTACAACCAGTTCTGGCATTTATCTGTATAGTATTCCTGTGGTCACGTGATCAAAATTTGGCCACTTGGCAGCTGCCATGTATTTATGATGGTTGTAGCATCCAAAAGTCATAAAATCACAGTTTGCAACTTCCCTAAGGAGTTTCCAACAAAGTCAGTAAGGAACACAGATTTATTTAACAACTATACACTTAATGTCCACAGCAAAAAAAAATCATAAATCTGTCATGACTTACTTTTTGACTATATCACTTAACAATGGACATTCTAATCTCAATGATGGTCATAACCAATTGAGGACTACCTACACATCTGCTTTTAAAGATGCATGTTATATTAAGTAAAGTCACTGGTAAGCCCTCTCTTTTTGTTACCCTCCCCTTTCTGAACTTCACAAGCTGCAAGTATCCATCCAGAGTTTTTGTCAAAATGATGAAATGTGTCCTTATGATATCACAAGTTTTGCTCCTCATGCACTAAAATGTGATGTACAAAAGGAATGGAATTTGCATCTTAATGGTTGTCTGGGCAAGTTGCTGTTATTATAAAACTAAATTCTCAATATCCTCTTTTTCAAGTTATTTAAGATTCTTTGAATAAATTAGGAAGGCAGCATAGGAGAAAGGGAAGAAGCTATAAAAATTTTAAAAAAATCAAAGAATGAAAATCAGAACATTGAGCATAGATCTAATTGAACTATAATACTGATGCAGTGCTAGAATTAGATTGCCAAGGACTGTTTGTGCACATGCCTGCATAAACACAATTGTCATTGCTGTATCTTGAAGAACAAATTAGACGAAGGCTTAGCTACGAGATTAATTGAGCTGGTCTGTCTGGCAGAAGCTCATTCCAGTGAAAGCTATTGACCAATTAAAACATCTTTCATGATTAATCACTTGCCTTTTAATAGAGCAGTCATCTAAACTTATTGAATTTAGATACTTTGCATACAAGCCAAAAGCCTTAATAAACTACTTTTTTAGATATTAAAGGAAGCATGTAACATAACATTTTAAAAAGGTAGTATGAGAATAGCATATTTAATATTTTATATTTCTATATGTAGCAATATAACAGAATGAAAATAATCTTAAAATTAAACAAGCATTGTTAATGTAGTGCCCTGCTGATTAAAATTAATCAACCATTGTTAATTAAATAAAGGGCTTGTATATTGATTAAACTGCTAAAAGCTTGTAATTATGCTTCTAATTTCCATGAGTTATTAGAATAAATAACTTATACTATGGTTGTTTCAGAAAAGTATTTTGGGAAGGTTTCTATTTCTGGAGAAATAGGGAAGGTTTCTATTTTGTAAATTAAGGGTATACAACTTTTTACAGGTTTAGGCTGCACTCTGCCTTTGAATAAGCATGCTGTGGATCATGTTCCAAATAATAAATAGGGCTAGATAAAATCAAGAGAAGGAATACATTTGATTGGATTCCATTTAAAAAAATTCAGATAAATTCAAATAGTAGGACTGTTCACTATGTAAATATATTTTGCCACATTAAAATCATTATAAGATTGTTGATTCACAATAACACAGAACTGTAGAAGGTGATTTCAGTCTCCCTTCCTTGAGATCAGAGTTCTCTTGGAAGTTCATTGCCAACACAGTTATCAAGGATTTATCCTAGGAAATCACTGGCTTTGTGTACAAGGCTATGTTTTAGATCCTGCATTCACCTTGAAGCAAATATGTCATGACCTGTTTCTGAGGGATATTTCCATCAGTCCATTATCATGGACAGATCACTTCCTTGTGATGATGGCCTTGATTATGGCTGCCAACATCTGATGGAAGGAAGGGACTTAATTAGATGGTCCACCACCAACATCTAATGGATTCACCAAGTTTCCTGTTAGCATCTGGGGACTCACCAGCCATTTGCTGTTCCTGTTTCTGTTAGATGTTTTGTTAACCACTGGAATACAGAGACAACTAGGCATTTGACAGGATTCCACATGGCTGGCTCTCCCCACCCATTAATCATGTACAGCTTCTTGGTTGACTCAAGCAGTCTCTGAAATGAAGTGGGTGAAGAGCTATCTGGAATGGTACTGATGGAGAACAAGAAGAGAATGTGCACAGATATAAATTAGAGCCTAAGTTGGAGCTTTGTTTATGGCAATAAGGGTTGTGGTGCATAGTTACTTCTTTTCTTTTATTATATTTTTGGAATGTCAGTTAATTACATTGTTCAAAGGTTCCCATGCGGTTTTAGGAAGGATGGGCCAGAAGATCCAGTCAGTATAAAATGCAACAATCTGGTTGAGCATTTCATGGATAAAATCATTTGCATCTACTCCAAGTTAGACACTAGATGGGCAGAATCTATTGAGTTGAGGGGATGACTTCTGTGGTGTTATTGGTAAGATCTTTGAGTGTGAGGATCCCAAGTAAATGGGCACAATTTTCTCAATCTTAATTATGTTATTTGTGGACTCAACTACTGCCCTACTCTCTAAGTAATGAGGCAGGGGACCTGAAGTTGGATCCATACTGTAGTCAATATCTTTTGAGAGAAGGGGAACTATCAGGCACTGGTTTGTCCACTCCTCAAGAAGCCAGGCTAGGATCCAACAAAACTAGAAAACTATCATTTTATGTCTAACCATCCCTTTTGGGGGTGAGATTCAGAAATTGGTAAGGCTGCAATTGCAGAGGACTCTGGACAAGATAGATTATTTGGACCCTTGGCATCTAGATTCAAACCTGGGCAAGGGAAAGAAAGTAGTGACCACGCTCATGGGTGAGCTTTGGCAGGACTTGGATGGAGTTTTTATGGCCATCTTTGGCTTCCTAGATCTCTCCATGGCTTTTGATGCTTCACCCATAGTATTCTATTTGACCACAGTCAACCTACATGGTCTAGAGAATAGAGCCATGGTGTTGCAGTATGCTGCTCCTTCCTGAAAGACTGGTGGTTGTTGCAGGTGAGAGTGGACCCTTCTGCTCTTGTTATGGAGTGCCTCAGTATTTCATCCTCTCTTCTATCCTACTAACATCTACATGAAACCATTTGAAGAAGTAATTACTAACTTTGGGCTGAAGGCTGTTGATTCAACAGGGATTGACTCCAAGACTATAGCATCTTTCGTTCTTGATGGAATTGTACTGCCTGGAAAAAGCAAACATTGTATCTGGAGGTACTTATGACTCATCCTCAAGACTGTAGCTTTGTATTGCTTTGATTGGTGCCCCAACCGCAGTCTTACCTTGCATAAGATAGAAGACAATCACTCATGCTTTTGTCATCTCTCATTTGGATTACTGTAACTTGCTTTACATAGGGCTGTTCTTGTAAACAACCAGAAAACTTCAGCTGGTCCAGAATGTAGCAGTGGACACGCTTAGTAATGGATCTTGGCCATGTTATGCCTTTTTATCGAAGCAACATTTCACAAATGAGCAGGTCAAATTACACAATAAAACTGACATATCTAGAAAAAAATAAAAAGTTTCTGTTGAACTGAGCTTGACTCCTGGTGACCTTATTCACACCTTTATGGAGTTTTTCTAGCAACTACATTGAAAAAAAATTCTTAGCCTAGCATGCAATCTTGGGAGTTCTTGGTGGGCCCCATAAGAATGATAACCATTTCTGTTCCTATTTAGTTTTGTAGGTAAAGTTGTTTAGATAATAGCACGGGCTTCTTAAAATTGTTATTTGAATATTTTTCATGATGCATTGGCTAAAATGTATTGCTTTTTAATTAAAAGAGAAATAATTACTTTAAAGGATTACTTTAATATTTATTATCCTGAGATTCATTGTTCATCAGAAATATGTTGCTTCTGATACAGATCTGTCCACCTTTGTCCCCCACCCATGCTTTTGTGCTGTATCATTGCAAGAAGCCAAAAACAACTTCTCTGTAACATTTTTTTCATTCCATTTCAGAAAAATAACTTTTGTATGTATGTTTTCCATTCTTTCCCTTGCCTATTTTCTTAGAAGATTTTCCCCACCACACTTTCTGCCTTTCAAAATATGGATGGCAAACTGAATGCTGCGAGAGCAATACTGTACAGAGGATTACTAGATCTGGTTCTGTTTTGATTGAGAGCCTCTTCTATCTCAGTTAGGCTTAGTAGTTTACAAAGAAGATGACAGGTACATACTAGATAGACAACTTTCTGCTGCCAATTCATATTTAATCCTAAGCAACCTTTCTTTCTCCTCCAAAAGGAGAATGATTCCTTCTCTAACTGAACAATAGCTGAACATGGTGGGAGACAATAACATGCTTCAAGTCTAAGTTCAGGAAACCTAATACCTGTCCTGATGTCACACTTCTTTCTCTTTTTTTCTCTCTGTGTGCTTTCAGACCCGTAGCTCTCGGCATTCACAGGGTTCTCAGCCTGGCCTGGCTGATCAAGCTAAGCTTTCCTTTGCTTCAGCAGAGTCTCTGGAAACCATGTCTGAAGCTGAGCTGCCCATTGGGTTCAACAGAATGAACCGCTTTAGGCAAAGCCTGCCATTGTCTCGTTCCACCAGCCAAACAAAACTCCGGTCACCAGGTAAAATCCTTTGTGAACTGCCCAAGCATCTCTGGTTAGCATGGGCATCCTGATTTTAGGCAAGAGACCTTCTTTTTTGAAAGTGAACTGCCTTTTACATTTGCTTTTTAGAGTTTTTCTTATGGAACACTCAGAGGGAGTATGATTAAATCTGTTTTTGTATAAACATTTTAATTTATGGTGCATATAAGCATCTTAGATGAGATAGAAGCATGTTTATTTTATTTATTTAAATGATTTGTACAGCCATCCATTTGTTTAAATGATTTGTATGACCACCCATCTCACAACAGGGACTTTATGACCTGCATAATTTGATTTTGAACTTTGGAGACGAGGGGCCCAACGTACTTTTAAGGGAGAAAGGCTAGGATTAGGGTTAAATGTTGGCATCTGTAGTTAAAAAGTTATTATCCAAGTTTAAGAAGGACCCTTATGTAAGACTTTATATAGCCTTCTCTGGATATGCTGTACACTAGAGTTGTCATTAGACACTTAGCCAACAAAATTATTAGACATTCTGCAAGAGATAATGAAAGCTGTACTGCAGCACAAACAAAGGATTCCAGATTGGGGAAGGCTGTCTTCGAAAATTATTCTAAGGAGACCATTATTTTGAATGAGTTAAAACAGTTTAGGTACATTAATTTACTTGTTCAGAATTATTTGTATTAGCAATAATATAGTTCAAAAATTCACAAAACATTTTAAAAAATAAACCTAGAAATCTAAGATAATTAAAGGATCAATTAGAATTCTTTGAATCAATAGGAATGGAAGAATCAGAATATTACTTAAATTTACTCTCCTGATTGTTACAGTCCCAATCAACTATTAATACTTTTTTCTCATGTGTGGAAATGGAGGGGAGATAGCCATGTGTAAAATTCCATAATTATGCATTTCAGAAGCTTGGCACTAAGTGCATTGTGCTACTACTTGGCCATTAAAATAGAAATTGAATATCTGTATCTGAAAGCACATAGTTTCTTTGTATTTGTGATTCCATATCTTTCCCCTCAAGTTGATGCCCTACAGATATATTAGATTACAATTGGGTAACAATAAAGAAGTGTTTTATGGCAGTATTGGGATAACATTTTTGGCAATGTTCTCTATACCTGAAATATGTAAGGTTGGAGAAGACTGTTCTGCCTTTTAACACTTATTTCCCTATTAACAAGAATCCTAAGAGATTTAAGCATAAACTGATCCAGGTTTGTTTGAAGTAAACTAACTTTCCTTTGCCAACTAATTACAACCATATCATATGAACTAGTTGCCTAAGTTGGAGTGTCTCTTCTGATATCTGTGAAAGAAATCTTAGAGGATTGCTTCAAAAATAGGCCTCTATTTATAGGATTTCAATTTCTGTAACTATTTCTGCTTTTGAGCCACATGAAGTGTATGAAAAATGATTAAAATTGTGGGAGGGGGATGCTCTCCCAAGCTGGTCTGTGAAGGTGCCATTCCTGATTCAGCCATAGGTTGAAGAGAAGTTCAAGAAAAGACTGAGAAGTTACAGATTTCTTTTCAATTGCTGGAAGTATTAAAAATAAAATTACTGTGTAACAATTTTTGCTTTCTGGGTCATGTGGTACCATCACAAAAGTGACCGAATTGCCTAGGAGAGGGATTCACAGCCATGTCCTATGAATATGGCTCACAGTTTACAATTTCATAATTATGAGCTTTATCTTTTGACCTGTTTCCTCTTAATCTTTCCTATAATTCTCCATTTTCTCAGGCATCCTTTTCCTGCAGTTTGGTGATGAGACAAGAAGGGTTCATATCACCCACGAAATCAGCAGCATGGATACCCTGCATGCCCTCATTGTCCATATGTTCCCTCAGAAGTTGACAATGGGGATGCTCAAATCTCCCAATACTGCCATCCTGATCAAAGATGAATCTCGAAATGTTTTCTATGAATTAGAGGATGTTAGGTATGTGTTGCTGAAGACTCTAACTCCTGAGAGGAAGTAACAAAGAAAACAGAATGATAACTTCTGTATAAGAATGATGTCTGTGGAAAGGTCTTCTATCCATTAGTCCAATGTCCTGCTAAAGTAATCCCAAAAAATGTCTGTTCAGCTTTTGCTAGATTTCCAGCAATGGAAAACTGATCTTTTGCTCTGAAGTTCTGCTATCAAATAGCTCTTTCCATCAGGAAGTTTCTCTTAAAGTTTCCTTTTTGTTCCAGATTAATTGTAGAAGGAAACAGAGGGAAACAGAAACATTATATCTGTGAAGAAAACATCAAAATATATTTTAGAAAAATATTAATCAAATATAAATACTTGGTTTATTATATTTAGTTCTAATATTTTCCTTTTTTTCCTGTTCAAATTATTTAGAACACCAGTTCCATCATCTTGCCTATCATCTTTCTTCTTTACTTCCTCTGTTACCATTTTGGTAGTTAACCAGAATCTTTTGAGAAGCCTATATACAGAACACAACAAATTATAACCCAACCTTTTACCTCCAGGACTCACTTGTCAGAGTTTATTGCTTCTGAACCTGGAGATTTTATTTATTTACTGACTTACTTTAGTACTTACTATGGCTATCAGGAAATCATTCTGTGTTAAATTTGTCTGACCCTGGGGCTGTTGCCACATTTTTGTGGCTCAGGGTCTTCATACCTATAAGACTGCCTTCTCTGCATTGAATCCACCAACCCACAGAGATTAGGAAGAGAAGGCTTGCTGAGGATCCCTCTTTGAGAGAATGTCATCTAGCATGACCTCTGGGGTAAGTCTTCTGGTGATGACCTCCCTTATTTGGAACAACTAATTCTTGGATACTTGGCAGCCCTCTAGTACAGTTAGGCAAAAGGAACCAGAACCACAATGTGAGATGATCAAAGATACTTCTGTACTGTTGTAATGCTTATTTACAAATATTTCACCAGTCTGACTGCATTTTCTTAGAAAAAGTCAGATAATGTTTCTGGGATTTTAGGGAAGATAA
>JANHZU010001884.1:242057-261956 GCA_032468055.1 Acrochordus granulatus
ATCATTTTCTCATTTCTGCCATTGAGAAACCTGAATATGAATCTAAGGATAAATTAAGGCATATGGAATATGGAAATGGAGTCCCAACTTGAAAATCATTTATTTATTATAATTCTTTTTGTACAAGCATATATTTACTCACAGGATTTGATTAATGTAATATTTAGTACCAAATTTTTTCTAGTAATATGTAATTGCTGTAATTCATACCTAGTTTTTGAATTCTGATTCAGAATTTGGCTACAATTCCAGTTCTCAAGATAGAATTGTAATTAGCAAATACTTTGCAAAATCTATTTGTTTCTAGCCTGGCTGAACTGTAACAATAATTGAATCCTTAGAGCACTTGCTTATCTTGCTAATTTTCTTCTTTAACTTAGATTTTTTTTAAAAAAGTCTTCATTCTCAAGTTTCATGCCAAAGACTTCATGTTTCTTTGTCACTTTCTTACAATTAAGAAAGCAAATATCAAATATCAACCTCCAATCCATGTGCTGAATCTGGGATATGAGTCTCTTCATCTGAACTTCAGGGGCTCAAGTTAGTTTCTTTCCCTGCAACATTGGAGAAGTATCGTTTATAGTAGTCGATACTACTTTGAAGTAGTGTTTTCCTAGGGCTTTTGTTATCATCTCTCTTTCCCAAAAGGAAAGACCTGAAAGTCTCTCAGAAGAATAATCTGGTGGACATGCAAGCAATGATTTGAAATGCTCAAGATACTTTAAAATGGCTTCTGTTCACTGGATGGTTATTGTTAGTGATTGCTTTGGGAAAATTAGTCATTGAAGTTTAGCTTTGTTTAATATGCATTATCTACTTCTCTTCCAACCTCTACCTCTAGTGTATATACATTTTCCCTAACTAGGGGCCTTCTGATATATTGGATTACAGTTGGGGTAATCAAGATCTGATTTTCATTAAAAATAAGATTAATATTCTAAACATTTAATATTTTTCTGGAAGTTATGAGATAATTACATTTTTTCATTGATTAGCAAATTATGATGTCCTTCTCACAGAGACTATGTAGGTAACTGATTGGTGGCATAACTATACTACATTTTGAGTATGCCAAATATGCCACCTCATGGTTCCAATCTTTACCAAATCTTATTGGGAAAATATATTTCAATGATACCTAGAATGCATCTGACATCTTTAATATGTTATTCCTAGAGACTACAGTTGAGTGAAGCTTTTCAGCAGCTCTCCCACTTTTGGGGCAAATGGGTTTTCTCTGCTTATTTAAGGGGATTGTATAACAGTTCAAAAGTTTGATAATCACATACATGAGATTTCTCTGGGAAGATAACTTGTGATCTGGACCAAATTTTAAAATATTCTGGAAAGAAACTCTTAACTGTCTTAAAATTTAAGTTCTAAAGACATATTAAATAGATTAAATGAAGCATATATGCATACCTGTTTATTTTTTCATTATTTAGTACAATGACCACACTGAAGTTTTCATGGAATTGAATTCCTTTCTGATATGGTAAATGCTTTAATCATCTGAGGATTCTTAAGATATCTTGGAATTGAGCATGAAAAACCAAATTTTCTTGTAGGAGCCCCTAATTCTTCACCTCTCTCTCCCCTGATTTCTGTTAGGAACAACACATCTCTCATAAATGGGTTAATACATCACTTCTTGATTAGTCATTTCAAATTGTAATCACAGATTTGTTGCAGACACTATGATACAAATTTAAATTGGAAGAAATTCCAAGTGAGAAAATTATCTAAGGCCAAAACCAAAGATACAGTATTGAAACTAGAAGTACAAATGTACACACAAGGAAGTGTTTATTTTCTGCCTCTGGATTTTAGTTTCAAATGGAGTAGAGATTAGGCTCAGGTAAAAAATACTGTAGAACAATCCTAAGAACCAAATAAGAAAATCCCCACCCATGTTAAACTATACTTTCATTTATAATAAATGCTTTCTTCTATAATAAAGAAAAGAGCACGTCTAGGTTATCTTTAGTCTTCTCTGACTGTATTCTTATTTTTCTTACACCTGCTCACCTAAAACTCAGAAAAAAATATCTGCAGCCATCTTTGGATAACATCCTCTCTTTTTTTTAAAAAAAATGCTCAGTTCAGAAACATGTTTTCAGGGTTATGGTCTTCTATTTATTTCCCCGGTATATAATTGCAGGACATTCTTCTGAGCAGACCTGTACATGATTGGATTGAAATGAACAGTAGTTTATATCAGAGATTTTTTTGTATAGTAATTTCATTAAACATTACAATTAAAAAGATACAAACTAAGAAAAATATAATAAAAATAAAGGAGAAAGTGCAGAAAACAGAAATGAGAAGTAGAAAAGAAAGTGAAAATAGATATAAAGGGGGGGAAAGTAACTTTAGTAACTTATAACCTTCTCTTATAATACAACAAATGATTTCTTCTTCTAATATCTTGTCTCTTATCTATAAACAAATCCTTAAACCACATTGTTTAATCCTGTTGTTATCATCAGAAATAACAACATATCTATTTTAAATTTGATCACATATACCAACTTTATATTCTTTCCATTTTTTTCAAAACTTTAAAAACTTTTTTGTAAATCCAGTATAGGAAAGTTATCCAGGTCCCTGTTCTTTATATTCTTTCCTTTTTTTTCTAAACTTTAAAAACTTTATTTTGTAAATCCAATATAGGAAAGCTATCCAGGTCCTTGTTCTGATCATATTCCTTTTAATCATTAACATATCATCTGATTTCATTTGTATATCTAGTGTAGCATCTTTTTCCATATCATTATTATAGCCTGTCATTTAAAAATCCACTTTAAGGTCAGTCTCAGTCTTGTCTAACAAAACCTGTTCCTCTTTCATAGCACCTTTTAAATATAGTCTATCTCTAGAGGAATCACCCTTAAAATTAACTTCTGGGTCCATGTTTCACAAATATTCCTTACATGCCCAATGTTAAAGTATTTTGGTCCATTCTGTATTAATAAGTTAAATTTAAATGTTTTTCTCCTTTAATTCATTCTGGTTTCTTCTAATGTTAAATTTTTGATGTATTGTCCTGTTTTTTTTATAATTCGAAACAACAACCATGGAAAGGATTCTTATAATTTATTTAAAAATCTTATTTCAAATTCATCTGGACTCTTAGTCCATTTGCACCTTTCCAAAATCAATGTTTTAATCAGTCTTTCTCTGTGTTTTCCAAAGAAAATTTTTTTCAGTTCTTTAACTTTCATTTAAAATTTATTTCATGAAGGATTGAAAGAAATTCACCCAGAACTGTAAAACCTGTTGTTCCAAAGATTCCTAATATCTGAATAGCAGTTAGCAAGTAATTTCCAAAAGTGAGTAGAAGAGTAAGCATGTATGCATAAAGGTGCTAACCACAATTTGGGTGAAGATGGCATTTCTAAACCTGCCAAAGACCACTATTTTGTGATTGCCTCATAAGGAGCAGTTTCTGGAGCACTTGTGGGTGATTCCAAGTCCTTTCCTTGTCTGGGGAGGAATCTGAAAAGTTGTTCCATTTGCTGCTCTTCATTCTGCCACACTTGTCATCTTCACTTTTAGAGAAGCTGTCTTTGGTTCACCATTTCTTCTCCAGAAGCAAGTAGCTTATAAGATCATAGTAGGGACATCATGGTCTGGGCCGCATGCATGTATTTCTTTCTCTTCCCTGATTAAATCCCAGTTTTTCTGTGATTTTTTAAAATAAGAGTTTGGTAAGTTTTAAAACACTAAGAAAAAATGGAGAATGGACTGTGAGAACTAAGAATGAGCAAAGTAAGCTTCTCGGCTTAAAAAAATCAGAGATAATCACAGTTCAATGACACTTTTTGTCCCAAAACACTGGTAAATCACAGGGGAGAACAATTTCAAATAGATACCAGCAAAGAGAACTGCTGAGGTTTTTCTTCCATAGTTTTCTTCTTCAATCTGGGCAACTTCCAGATGTAGAGACTTAACTTCTCCATTCAGTATGGAGAGGGTTGGGGAAGACTGCCTTGAATTTTTCCTCTGTCTCTACTCTTCAGTCATTCTCAGTATGGGATCCATGTGAAATTACCATATGTATGTTAATTTTTAGAAGTTTGGATATGACTTGTGGTAAGAAATATTGATCTGCCATTATCCATCTTTACATTTTGGGCCAAGTTTTCAAGTTCCAGGATACTCATATCTTCTGTATGTGGGCAAACCATTAATCCAGTCATATTATTCAAATAATTAGATTACTGAACAGATATGTTTCCTGGTTTGCTCACCGCTTAAACACTCCTGCCTCAATAATTCTTATATAAATTTTTCCTAAGAGTTAGGATTCTCAGGATCTCCATATGGTAATAATTACCATTTCCCTCATATTTTTCTTTCTGTTTGGGTATCCAGCTTGCCATCTCCTGAATCTAAGCCACAAGCAGGCTTGGAGTTATGCAGTCCTCAGACTCATTATTACTGAAGCACTGAGGGATGGTTGGGTTTCTGGATGGATTACAAAATGAAAAAGAAATAAAAGGTCTTGCTGGGAGAGATGAACAATGAAAAGAAGCTGAAATATTTGGTTTGCTCATCATTTGGTCTGTGTAATAAGTCATCAAATATTCATTTTCTGTCTGCAGAACAAAAAGTTGGGTGGGGTGGCTCTAAAAGAATTTAAACTGGTATTTTTGTGTAATCAATTAAGGAATGGGAGATATAGTACATGAAGCATCCAAACATCCTTGGAGAATAAACTTATTCAGCTGGAAGGAAATATCATTGTGGTTGTGAATGCTGGGGTTAACCAAGCAAAACATCTACAAACATTTGCTAAAGGGGCTGGGGTCCATACAAACAGCTGTGTCATCCTATCAAATGTCATACTTGGTGATAAGACTTTTTCTTCATCCACAGAAGAAGGTGAAGTACTCATGGGGTTGGATAACAAACATGACACTACAGAATTAGAAAACAAAGAAGACAGAACACAGAAGAGATACTTACAATTTTGAGAAACCATAATGAAGATTTTAAACAGATGCTTTAGAGGTAACCAGGCTGATGTTTCAAATAGTATTTTCCTTTAGAAAATCTACAATCCCTTGGGAAAGAATATGAGAAATGGTTTAGGCAGCAGTACCAGGATCCTACAGAAGACGATGAAATCTTTTAAGAGAAGATCAATAAAGGAATCTGGATGAAAAAAAAAGGATGTGTGCTACTGTTGATGTCATGACTATAAAAAACTAAGACATTTGGAAAGACTCTTGCCAAAAACCAGACATCCTAAAAGAGACCATCAATGACTTAAAAAAAATTATCAGTGTAATTAGCTGCCAGGCACCTATTGACCTAATATTTCTGGACAGCTAAAATCCAAAGATAGGCATGAATGCGGCTAGATGTGGCATTACAGGGATATGAAGTCAGAATGTCAAGTTCAAAATAATGCAACGCAAATTATAGTCCACCTAACTCTTCTCCAACCAGCTCCAAGCCTCCTTTATTATCCAAGTCTCAGATTCTGTTGAACAGGTTCACTTTTTTGATGTTCTTCTTGATCTGCTCTTCCTTTTGATTATTCCTGAAAGTGTCATGTACTGTCTCTCCTCTCAAGATTTCATTGACTTTCAAGTGAAAAGATGCGATACCACCAGTTGCTGGGACTGTATAAAGTGGGACATCAGTCTCACTGAAAAGTTATATGAAATGTTTTTGATTTCTTTGTCTGTTCTTTCTTTTATAAAATAGTTTTGATGCTTGTTTTAAGCTTACTATTATTTCTTTAGTACTGTTGTAACTACCATTTTCTGCTTCCTGTTTGTACTAACTCTTTCTCATACCATCAAATCTAAAAAATGCATTAAGAACTGTCTCTTTAGAAATGAAAGAGGTTTTCTTGTATCTCACTTTAGACAAATCTGGATTACAAATTTAAACTACTTGGCATAGACTGGTTGTTCAGCTATTGTGGTTCATTCTCAACCATAGGAAAACAGAATTCTGCAAAAGTTTTCTTGAATCTCTAATGCAAAATTCTTAGCAATCCATCACCACCACCAGAAAATCTCTTTATTTGTGTCAGAAGCACCTATAAATTATATAGATGTATAAATACTGTGTACAAATCTATTAAAATATACATATAAAATTTAAGATTAAAAGTAGGTGGCATTTGCCCAGTATTAACCCACATCAACAGCATTTTCTCTCACTAGCATGAGGTCTCCCTTCAAACATGTTAATAAGCATTGCATACACCACAGCATATGTAAGATAGTTTGTTCTTCCCCACATTCACACAAAGCAATCTTCTGTGAGGAAACCCCATTTTCTCAAATTGTTCTTTGATCTTCCCACTGTGGCACACAGGAAATACCAGAGATACCAGAAAAGATACCAGAAAATCTTTAAAAGCCTGAGATTATATGAACAGCCAGGCAATGAAAATAGTTTTGGATGAGTTTAAATGTACAGTGTTATTGTCCCTTTAAGAACTACAATTTGTCAGTCTACTTATTGTTACCTTCTCTCCAATTCTTCCAGCTGGTAACTATGTATGTTTATTTCTTTCCTAACAGATGGGCAGAAGAGAGATGTTGTGCAGTATAGGACTAGAGGATTAGATTTATGATTATTGTATTTCTCCTACAAATTCCCATAAAAGGATTAGATTTGTGGACCAACCCAGGTCTTTTCTCTTTAGTTACCAGGGTTCCATAAACAAATTTGGTTAAAATGGATTTGGCTTTATTAATTAAACAAAGTCTGCGAATTTATTTCAGGAGTGAAACTTGAACAGTTTCTGAATTCATTCTCAGTTCTAAATGTAGCAGAGAGGACAAAGTCCTAAGTGTGCCATTGCAGAGGGAGAGATAGAAGTGAATTATTCATTTACTTTGAAAGATTGGGAAGTTTTATGGAATTCTTACAAATCCATAAAGTGAGGACAATTTGAAATGGCAAAATATAATTCATACAAGATGCCACACCAATTAATGCTCAAACTTTGGGGATAAGTATAAGTCTCTGCATTCTTTCTCTTTCTGAAATTCAGTTGTGAATATCTTCTTTGGGACCAACAGGGATGGAATTGTAAGTATATTAGTTATTCTGTTTTAAGTTCTCTTCCACCTGTTTTGAAAAGAACTGGGAAGATATGTTGACTTCTGATTTGGAATTCTTGAACTACTAAAGGAGTCAATAGGTTATGTAATAAAATAAAAGCTTGACAATATCAAACTAGACAGATTTTTGAAAAGAAAATGTTGCCCTCTGCCCAGGTTCTTTCCTTTCCTTCCCTTTGAATTTGGAAACAAGAAGTACTTAAAAACAAAATTTTCTCTGTTACATGAAGACCCTTTTGTTTAAGCTTGAAGTATCTCATTTTTTCATAGTATTTCAGATCCAGACATTGGCAATGCTACATTTCAATGAGACCACAAATGTTTATAGCCTTCTTTGTCCTCCCTTTAAAAATAAATCTTCTCCACCCATTTTTCTGCCAACTTATCTGCACATTGGGAAAATAGGCAGGAGGTTTATTGCACAGAACATGCGTTTTCAGTTCAATAGTAGTAAAGATCCCATCTTCTGTAATTTACATTTATAAGTAAAATTGTATGAAGCTGGGTGAAAGAAGGAAGCTGAAAGCAGTGAAGGAGATGCTTGGCTTCTACACATAAATGTTTTTTTTTATTTCATTTTAATTGTGATAGGCTCTAATGATTTTCTTAAAAAAATCTTAGTTATAATTCACTCCTTTGTTACATTTTTTTTCATACTGCCAAAATGAGTAATTGAGAACAAAAGTCCTTAATTTATAAGCATCTCCCAAAGTTACTCAGAAAAAAGGCAGTTTCCAGGATTAACTGAAAACAATGCTTGCCAGCTAAACTTTAGTAATGATATCTGAGTGCTTCAAAATGAGGCAGGCTTTCATTGGGCTTCTCAGATATAGTCATCTTCTGTTTGTAATTCTGCTTGTTTTCCTGCATCTTCTGTATTATTTCTTCCTCCCATCCCCCCAAAATTAAAGTAAATGTAAAGACAGTGATTAGACTTCTCTTTTAATCCTTTTATTCTAGGCAAAGTCTTGGATTAGAATTATTAGCATTTTTTTAAGTTGCAGTACCCAGGAAGCTGAACTGAGATCACAACCTAACCAGTTAAACATTTTCAAACCAGTTAATGAAATGAAAAATATATTTTCTCTGTGGTAGCCTGCTTTTCCCCAATATCCATGAGCTTTTAAAGAGTTTAATTTTATTTGTTTTGGGTTCAGATATTTACAGTTGTTTTATTATTTTCAGGTTAGTATGTATGATATGCATGCATTCAGATGCACATACAGCTTTTTAATAAAGACATTTATTTTGAAGAAATTGTTAAATTGTAACTTCCTCAAAATTTTCAAATTAAGAATATTTTTATAGTTTAGTTGACAGTCGTTAGTTATACAGAGAGCTGTACATTCAGATTTAATCTTTTGGAAATTCTGTCCTATCTCTAATCTAATCTGTACAAATTTCATCATCACTGCCTAAAAGCTAGAAAGTTGTTATGAAAATAAACTAATAATAAATAATGAAAGCTGATATTGTTAATACAGTATTCTAATATTCTGCATGTAATATATACTGACTGAACATTAAAATTTATTTTAAGATTAAAGATTATGTAGTTCAAATCAAAAAGTGTGAATTGTACAATGAATCCAAGTTGTCTTGACAGTGATTTCAGGCAAAGGAGTTGCATACAATTGATAATTTCAATAATCTATGAAAAAGTTAATTAAAATGCAATGTAAACATTGGTAATACTCCAAATATATCCAATGGGTAATGGGAATGAAACACAGCAAACCTCTGTACTAGTTTCTGTCTCTTCTCTTGTATAGCCATGATACTGAATTCAGAAGATACATATATCAAAACTGCCCACATCTCCCTTTCTTTAGATGTTCATAAATTATTTGATAAAGTAAAAGATAAATTGCTTTAAAAGTTGTTATTGGAAATAGATTGCTAGATTTAATCAGCTGTGCTCATCAGAATAAGCAGCAATTGACATTAATAAATCCAATTAGTTTTCTCAAACATCCAAACTCAGATTAAAAATTGAAACATTTTGTAAAATTCAAAAATAGAATCCCATTTCATAGATTGGTAGATCACTGATGCAATTTTTAAATCCATATAGAGATATTGTAGAGTTAGAAGGGACTATTTAAACCACTGAATTAATTCCCGGCTCAAGTAGAAATCCAAAACATCTGTGAAGTTAGGTGTTAACTCTAAACGAATCTACTGAGGGGGAACCCACTACCTCTCTTGGTAGCTGAAAACTGACTCTACTATGAAAGCTGCTTTTACTATTCATACCTTTTTTAGGGTGTTAGCGATCTCACCCAATTTGTTCCCCAGATTTGGGGATTTTCTTTCCACATTTTTATCTTAGTTATCAATAAAAATATTGAAAAGTAGAGGATCCAGAACAAAATTTCTGCCTCCAATTTGATAAACTTTTGTGTATTCATTAGATAGTGCTTTCAAGCTAGCTTTGTAGCCATTAATTGTCATGCCCATACTTATCAAACTTGTTAATCAAAACGGCAGGGGGTATTTTGAAAAATGTTGTGCTAAAATCAACTATATCATATTCTTAGTAATCCCATCTATTAAGATTGTTATACAGTCAAAAAAATAATACAAGATTATTCACAATCCACCATTAATCTGATGATTGCTTCCTTGTTTTCCGTGCACATGCATTTCTTTTTCCCATTAGCTTTACCTGCCATGGAAACTTGCCTTTCATCAATCTGAGTTTATTAAAGCCTTTCTCAAATTCAATATAGTCATTTAACAACACAGCTTTAAAGTCCCTTGATTTTAAAGCATTACTTGGTGGCTTTCAGCCAATGTTTCTGCTGATTCCATAAAGTTAAGTAGCCATTCCTTTGTGTGCCTTCCCCTCCCTCTGCAGTTTAATTTAAAATTAAATAAATTTCATTCAATAGCAATAGTAATAGCAAGTTTAAAATATAATTTTCATGAATCATCTCCTATGTTAATGTAACAAAAAAACAGAGAAACAGATTCATGACATTATTACACTTCAAATATCAGTCCAGGTAGATATTTAAACATGATTATTACAATTAAAAGCATATTCCCTTTTGTGCAAAATTAAAATAGTAAAATCTTCTATATCATTCCTTGGTAGAATAGCTACAGTTAAAATGATTACATTTTCTAAAATTCTATATTTGTTTTGATCACTATCAATTTATTGCTACTGCTTGCTTTACAATGTTGCAAAGGATTTTTCTTCATTTTTCCATAACTATAACAAATTTAGGATTAGGCAAATGTACTATAAATTAAAAAATAGACATATTGATGAAAGCTGATATCTGATTAGTGCAGCAAGACTTTTATGTATGTTGATCTTGAGTGTAGGACAGTTCAATTCAATTCTGCAGAATGTATTAAAATGGTTTGGTTGGCAAGATTTTCCAATTTAACTTGATGCTTTAAATATTGGATATACGTTCCTGTATCTTTCTCTGTATTTGAATAGATAAATTATAATGTGATATGAGCCCTTTTCAATACTTTGATTAAAATTGTAATTATTTTGGCACTGTTTTAGACTATTTTTTAAAAATGTATTACAGTATTAATAGGTTTTTGACATTTTTGGAACTCGTTAGCTTTAAGTTGTTTCAGGTGAGGAATGTTATGTTTATTATTATGATTTTTGAACATAAACTATCTGCCTATGGGAAGTGCTTTCCACCTATAGAATACATGTACTAGTTCTGTAAAGATGTATGAAGAAACCCAAATACTAAAAATAAAACTCTTTATCTCATTCCTCTGTTATCCCTTTATTATTTTCTGCTATTCAATCACTTTCTCTGTTCTTTGTTCAACTCTACTCTTCTTGTTCCCCAAACCTCACATGCATTTTCAGACTGGCAAAAGAAGTTGGGGTTGAGTAAGAACTCATTTTTAAAAGATATGCAAACTTGCATTCTATCATTTCCTGGCATCAGGCCGATCAAAACAACTATGATGTGTTTAGCTACATAATACTCATGGAAAATCATTTTACAGTGATAAATTATTGTATTTTCTTGTGCAGCAAGACAATAACATTGAAACAGATGAGACTGCAAAAAATATTTGTCCTGACCAATATCCAAAGGGAAAAAATAGTCTTTCCCATCTCATCATTTATATTATAGCTGCCTTTTGTGTCAATATTATCAAACGAACATGTACTTTCTGAATGATTAGAATATTTGGGGATGTTTCATGGTGTCCTAACAGCTCAATTTAATGATGGATAGAGACATTTGCTTTTGGCAGGAAGCAACAGCTGCCAATGCACTCTATGACATCATAGCTGCAGAATCAAAGCAAGCCCCTAAGCTGTTATGCCAATTTTTAAAAGCTTTGTTCCTTAACCTATCCCCAACAATGTCACTTAATCTGTTATTTCCCCAGAGTGGTGGCGGTGTCTCGATTCCAGCCATGAAGATGGTCAATCCAGCATCACGGCTGAAGCAAGCCCAGCAAGGCAGCCCAGACAAAAGCAAACACATAAAGCAACGCATGGAATACATGCGCATCCAGGGACAACAGCAGGTAGTTTATCTGTAGGCCACTTTGCCATTGTTCTATGGGTGTACTGGGATGGAGAAATAATGAATCTTCATTTTGGCATTTGGGCAAATGGTGTATTCCCAGGAAAATAGTCCTGTTTCTCAGGCTGTGGGTGGCTATGAAGAAAGACACATCTATTTTGAATATAGATTCTTAATGACCCTTCAGATTTGAAATGTGGTTTATAATTGCATTCTGAGCTGATCTTCATCCTACCAGGATAGTCCACAACTTATCATGCTGGAATTTTTAAATGAAGGGATACTTATTTATTAATATTTGTAATGTATTAATATTTATTTATTTAATAGAAGTAGAGATGATTCCACTATCTGTAGGTGTATACATTAGACAATAGAGCTCATTCATTTCCTAGATTGATTATGAAATCAAAACAGGACCCACTCCTCAGCCAAGCTTTAACTTCCTAGAATCATATGTGTGTATCTTCTAGATGAGTCACCCAGATTCCAGACATCAGCTTGAATTCACCCTTTCAGAATGCCTGGCAAATTACAATAAGCCAAATTTAGAGGTGGTATAAGGAGTGTTATTGAAAAAGAAGACCTTCTGCAAGAAATAAAAAATGTATTTCTTGACTGGAAGGTGAAAAGCAGCAGAAAGTTAGAGCAAGTACAACATATACATAATTGCTTGGGGAAAAATGTTTTTATCATAATAGAAATATACTATATTAACCATTTAGAATAAGAAAATAACTGAACAATGATAACTTTAAAAGAAACCCTCCAAATAATTGAAAAGAACAACCAAATACAAATTAATATCTCTTTTTAATGTAAATTAACTTAGGTCAATTTTATTGCACTTTTGAAAAAATTATTTTATAGTTCATTTTATGAATTAATGATAGACGCTAGGAAGGTAGTATAAAATGGATGAATGTCCCTGAGAAATACAAGCTGTGGCCTTTTTTTTAAGGGAGCAATAAAACTTCCCATGGAGCTCAAGCTTATTGTTCCAAGTACTAATCTTTCATAGATTCTACAGTTTCTATGCACGTACTTTTTTCCCATTAACTTGGAGGTAGAACTGTAATTCTTTGTCTAATTATTTGATTCTCATCTGGATTGGTTCCCTTGGGCATAAATTGACATTTATTTATATGATTCCGTCCATCAAAATATGGATAACACAGTAAAATCACAATTTACAATGTGTAAAATTAAAGAATTATCCTCCAAATATTTCCCATGGAAAACCCAAACAGTTTTTTTTTCCTATGGAGGTATCTGCTATTTCATTAATCTGAAGGAACTTAAAATCCAAAGTCTGCTGGCTCCTTTATCCACTTATTTTTTTTTATAATCCAAACTGTTAGTAATTTTTTTGCTATAGATTAATGTTTAAATCCTTACACTTTTTTTCTGTTTTTTTCCTTTAAACACCCCCATGTCACAAAGCATTCACTGGGTCATTTGATTGTTCTGCTGCTCTGAAAATCTCTATAGGTTTTAAATATTTGTTTTCCAATTGTGTTTAAAAAATATAATACAATTTGACCCAATGTCCATTAAAGGGTCTGCTGAGGCTGCAAGCTTGATCTCTTGTTCTTGGCTCTTGGTGTACTTACTCATGAAGTGCCTGCAGAATCCCTCCTGGTTCTGTAGAGTTCCTCCTCATGAAGAGCTGCCTTTCAGAATGCACATGGGCAATCTCTTCAGCTTCTCCTTGTCTGGAGATACTCTGCTGGTCTGGCTCATCATCCAGTTGTGGTTCCCAGCCTCTGCATGATCTTTGTATTTTTGGAGCTGCATCAGTCCATCATTTTCTCCATCAGAAGTAGATAGATTAATTAAACAGTGTTGCAACATGTAGAATGCATACATTAGTTAAGCAGTGTTGTTGCAACATACAGATGTAAAATATTAATGTGTTTAAGAACTTGGGAGATAGAGAAAACACCTTAGCACTGGAAAGATAAAAAAGACACCAATGAAAGATACTGTAGAGCCAATGGGCTATCATTGAGAAAGCCTGTTCTTAGGCCTCAGTACAAGAGGACATCATTATCAGAAGAGATTATGTGGAATAGGGCATTTGAGGATGACACAGGATTTAAAAAGGAACATATGGGAAGAGACACTTTTTCAGAAGTTGAAATCCTAACTATGATGCATTTGGTGGATTAATACCAGTAATTTGAAACCTGGGCCATCAGAAAGAATGAACAAATTTTTGGTGCTGAAGAGAATTGCTGAGAGAGGGCCAAATAATTCCACTAGATGAAATATGGTTGATTGGAGGTAATAAAATGAAGTGAAAGCTTAAACATTTCAGATACACAATATAGAAGCAAAAGTGTCTGGAAAAGATCCTGATACTTAGACAAACTGAAGAAAATAGAAAGGAACTCAGGAGCAGTCAAGTTGGCTAGATGCTAACATTAATATCACAAACATTAGCTAATAAGAATTCAAAGAATCAGTTAGCTTCTTTGTTTCGTACCAAATGTTGTCTGTGAATTGTAGGAAGCAACTGAACAAACAACAGTAGCAACAAACCAGCAATTTAAACTTGGACATATACTATAGTACTAAGAAAATAAAAAAGTACATCATTATAACAGCCAATTCTAGTCTGGGGTGTACTTTTTTTGGGGATAAAAGTAGCTTCTTCCTTCTCCATAGCTGTGCCCCTTCATTTGAGAATATTTTGGTCTCTTAAAGCCCTGTTCTGCAACGTTCCTTTTCTTTGTGTGGACATACAGCTCTTTCTCTTGTGCATACTTTCTCTTTGATTATGCCTGGATGGAGAAAGAGGTAGGCAAGTAGTCTAAAATTTGAAATGTTAAAATATGGTATTTTTATGAGAATTCTTATTGTTGTTACTGTTATTGTTTTACTATGATTCCATTTTCTTCACAGTTACAAACATTGACAGTATATTGCATGCCTTTATAATGGCTGTGTTAATCCTTTGCAATGAAAATAATCTGATATTATATGAATTGTCTAATTTGCAGCTGCATCTAACAATTTTAATTCTTCTGTTTCAACGCCCCAGATTTCTCTTACAGCTACTTGGGCAATTAGGTTTAGTTTTTCTCATAGTAGAAGCAATCCCAATAAAAATTCCTCCCCAGCAATACAGTTAAAAATAAGAAAACAAAACCTCTCATTCCCAGCACTAACAATATGCTTTTTCCATCTCTAAAGTTAGCATATAAAGGATTTTTTATTGGGACTGCAGTTGGGAAGTAAAAATCCTCTTTGATTTGATTTGATTTCTGGGGAGTAAAATAATAAAATAATCCATATAATTTTATTGGAACCAATACAGAAGTTATTTATTTCAGGTTTTTTTAAATCTTCCCAATCTAAGATCTAAACTTCTCTTGCCCATATCATGATTCTGATGGAAAGGAGGGCCCTAATACTAAAATAATAAATTTTAGAAATTTCCAATGAAAATCCAATGCACTTATTGAATATTATATTTAGGCAGACTCTTCTGTTCAGCATTAACATGCGCCTTTTCTATTTGAACATTAATTGACTATAGTATTTTGACATATACAATACCCAGAGGCAGTTCTTGATTCATTATTCAGTATTAGTCCAAACTTCTTGCCACTCTGTTGTCCAAGAGCATTAGTAATGGTTGGGGTCTTAATAGTTTGGTCAGTTCAGTTCAGCTGGGTTCACATGCTTCTGTGTTCTTGCTGATGCTGACAGTGTACCCAGTGGTTTGCCAACTTTCTGAGGCCACAAAGCAAGGTAACAATCATCATTTTTCCACCCCTTAAGCCACACGCATCTACCTGTTTCTCCCCTCCACGCATCTTTTGTTCCTGAAGACTTGACCCTCCTTTTCATAAATCCTGTTCTTCTTCCCTTCTTACTGGCCCCTAAGCACATATAATTTGCTAATATAATTTCTCCAGAAGTCACTCCTGCTCCTGTCTTCTTTTTCTGTCATGTGTGAGGATATCAAAGACCATGGATACCTACTTTCCCATGTTCCCAATGTCTCCCTAAAGGACTCTCTGTTTTGCTCATTTGGCAGTATACATACCAGATTTCCTTTTGCCCCCAAACATGGAAGAATGGATGGCTACAGTGAATTTGGCTGTCTTCTTTTAATTCTTTGAACTGTTTTGCCATTTCTTTTCCAGATGTATTAAAAGTAAAATGCCCTCAAAATGCCTAGGTAGCATTCTAGGAGTTGTAATCCCAATGTATCTGGGGGAGATCAGATTGAGGAAACTTGGTCTATTATAAGATATACTTTGTGAGCAAAATGGGTCTTTGTACCTCTCTTCTTCTGTTTTTTCTGCATAGTTCCCTTCACTCTGTATCTCTGTATTCCAATATTTTTATTTATTTATTTATACTAATTGTTAATATGAACCTCCTTGTCAGAAAGCACTGGTGCTGTTTGCCTATCTGAGGCTAAGGAATATTTATTGAGGACTGCTTTTCTAAAACAATCTATGTGGATTATGTCCAAATGCTTTGCATTGATAAGACACTTACCTTTATCACCAAGATAACTGTGACACAAAATTTGAAATGAAATGGGCTGAGATTTGCAAATGACGAAGATGAAAATTTAGAAGCCTCTCCTAGCCAAAAAAAAATTGTCGACAAAGAATACATTACATCAGCTTTCTTCTTTATTCCTTTAAACTCAAAATGGCCACAGTGGAAAATGAAGTTTAGGGTAATATGATTAGAACTAATGGATTAATGTTTTTCCCCCATTGTGTGATATCTTTGGAGGAGGATTGTGAGATTTCATTTCTGGTACATTAACCGAACCTCCTCGATATAAGAGGGCTTCTTTGCACATTTCCAGTCATATATCCAGTGTTGCATACATTTCAGTTGAGAACATTATGAGAAGTTTTATTGTATGTTATTCCATGTAATGCTATGGGAAAAAAATGGAATTAATGAACGTTACCTTGACAGACTATTCATTAACATCAGGAAATGATTAGAGAAAATGTGCAAAGGCAGATAGAAAAATACTGGATAGTGTATGGTCTGTTATGAAGAATGAATAGTGAAATAAATGCAAAGGTTAATAGTGAAATAAAAGCATACTATTATATATAATAGTATGCTTCTGCCAACCTTGTTATATGAAGGTGAGAAATCTAGTGCTATGGGAATTGGGGTAAAACAAGAAGAGATGGGACAAGAATGAATGAGTACTAAATAAATACAGCTTGAATACAGAATGATCATCCGGTATGAAAATAGGATATTGAAGTAGCTTGTATATATAAAAAAATGAATGGAGGCTGAATTCTAAAGCAAATATATGAAGGAAGAGAGAATTCGTTGAGTGAAATGCAATAAATGAGAATTTCAAAGAAGTTAGAAGTTTACAGAACAAAGATAGTGTATGAAAGTGTATGGACATGTTGGAAGCAAGGATAGTTTGCAAGGCAGAATGGTAAGGAGAGATAAAGGAAATAGTGTGAGTACATTAGATGTAGCTAGAGTTGCATGTGAATGTTTAGGTGTCTGCCATCAAACTGTGTTTCAATGAATCTCTGAACAGAAATTGACACAACTGTTGTGTGTTACACATTTAAACATGACATCTTTCTCCAATTTTGAATGCATACTTAACATTTATAAGGAGTTGTTGACAGATTCAAAATAAGAAAACAATGAGTATATTAGGTGGAAAAACTGGGAACCATTTCAACCAGTACATTGTAACACTTCCTTTGGTAAAAATAACAGCTTCCAAACATTTTTAACCCAGTTAAGTATCTTTGTTTTCTTTTGAATGTTGCTTCTATTCCTCTTTGTAGAATTCTTCTAGCTCAGGTATATTGTTAGGTCTCCTTAATCGTCTTGCTTGACGATGAAGGAGATGCAATGTTTGAGAGTGTCCACAGATTTTCAGTAATATTCATACTTGGAGCTATAAAGACCATCTCAAACCCTTTTTTTCCCTTTAAATACTTCATGGTCAGTATATTCTGAGCTAGAAGAGTTCTGCAAGGAATACTGGAGAACAATCCAAAAGGAAGAACTGAAAGATTCTTAGTTGACTTTAGGAAAGATTTAGAATCTGCCAAAGGAAGCATTACACAATAATGGCTCAATAGGTATCCCACATTTGGCCCCGGTCGTATTTATTGTTTTCTTGTTTTTAATCTGCAAACAACTATATATAAAGAGAAACCATGTATCAGTACTTGCAGAAATATGATGTGTTTAACTTTGTGTCACTTATTAGCTTCTGTTCACTTGGGGATTGTTGAAACTATCATTTGAACCGGGACACCTATATTTTCCATGAAACTTTGTATTTTATTTTATTTTCCCTTACAGGTAATCCTTGATTTATGACCAGTCATTAATGACTGGTGGAAGTTATAGAAACTTAGTAGTTTTGTGGTCCATAAAGCATTTCTGGCCATTGTAAAACATTCCCTGCTGGCACATAATTCTGAATGCTTGGCAACTTGTTCATACTTATGACCAGTTTTCATTTGCCCCTCAATGATGTGATTTGTATTTGCAGTCTTCTCTGTCAGTTTTGCCATAAAGTTAGTGGGGAAGCTGGCAGAGAAGGTTGTAGGCCTCTGCCTCCTGTTGAAGAATTTCCCCTTCCCTCCATGCATAGAGGGTTTGGGTATGTGTGTTGAAATCCTTCATCAAGCTAGAGAAATGAAGCTTGGATCTTTGTGATCCCTGCTTTGTTTCTCCAGCCAGCGCACAAGTTTCTTTCTGCACATGGAGGAAAGCTGCTTGCTCTTTCACTCCATCCACTTAATAACCCGTGCAATCACCTAACTTCAAGTGGAAGAGCCAGAATTGCAGTCATTGAGTGAAGTGGTCAGGTGACTGTCTCACTTAATAACCACTTTGCTCAATGATCAAGATTCTGATTCCATTTGTGGTCGTAAGTCAAGAACTATCTGTATCTCATACCTTTAACTGTGTTGGTTTAATAGTTCTTATTCCTTTTCTGCACTTTTCATAATGTTTTTTCTCTTGAAGAGGAATAACATGATATATATGCTATTACAGAGGTGTCATTGAGTGGATTAGTCAAGCTACTTATTACTTGCACTGGATTTAATCTTTCAGCCTCCTACCAGCTCTCTTCCAAGCAACTACGTTCTGTCTACCATGCTAATATATTTAATGTAAAATCTACAACGTATCCCCATGACAAGTAATTTTATTACATGTGGGTTCAACTACACAAGAAAAAGTCATGTGTAAATCATTTTTCATTGGATTACAAAATGGCCAGGTTTAAAATATTTTTTAAATGTTATAATATTATAAAATAATAATAATAATTATAAAAGAATGATTATAATAATGATTATAAAAGAAGCCTGCTCATTCATAATTGGTTTATATATTATTCTCACTCACCTTTCTCTGTTTCTCGTACATATCTTTATTCACTGTCAAACAGAGCTACTGTACAAACTTCATTAGATTTAGCATTAAAAATAAAAAGAGCTTTCTTGCCTCTGTGCCAAATCCATATTTTACCCTGCATATTGATGATATTCTCCACAACAAAATGACACCTCTTAATCTCTCTAACTGAGCAACCAGAAAAACTTCCTTAGGCCTACATTGGATAAACAGCACCTCTGTGAGAACCAACATTTTTTCTTCCTTTGCTCTATTCCCATTTTTTCCCTGCTTGCTTCTGCTAAAGGAAACTATGGTGTCCACGGCCACAAACTAAATATTTTAATTCTTGTCCTTCCCCATTCCCCTAAACCTCCTCCTACTCCTTTTTCCAACTTGCCTATGTGTTTGTATTTTCCCACCTGTACTGTCTTTCACCTCCTTCTGTTTCCTTTATATTCTCTAACATCCTTGTACAGTAATCTTGTTAATAAGCAACTCATTTTGTATCCATGTTTTTGTCAAGCAGACCTTTTGCCTTAGGTTTGCCATGCTCCAGCTTCTAACAGAAATATTCCTAATTCCCTCTCTTTGTTTCCTTCTATTTTGTTCTCTCCTTTCAGAAGAAAATATTTGCTTTTTTCTTGGCCATTTTCCTTTTCTCCCCCTCACCTTCTTCTTTTCCCTGATTTTGCTTTTCTTTCTAGGCTGCTAGATCAACCAAGGACTCTGGCAATGAGACTTCCAGCCCAGTCTCAGAGAAACCTACTTCGGGGAGGACCTCCATCCCAGTTCTGACTTCGTTTGGGTCACGGAACTCCTCCATTTCATTCTAGAAGCTCCTCTGCCAAATTCTCCTTTGGTGGTTTTTCCTACATTCTGTAATGGGT
>JANHZU010001884.1:271107-288847 GCA_032468055.1 Acrochordus granulatus
ACAAGCCATAATTATAATAAAATAATGCATATGTGATACCACAATTACAATCTTGTATCACACTCTTTGATGCAAGTACATCAAGTAATGGTATTTGTATTATGACAACTTGCATGCATATCCTTTGTCCCTCCCCACAAATGCCCAGGCTATTCCTTAGAATGGATTTCTCTTCAAAAGAATGTTACAAACATGTATCAGTATTGCAGGTTTCCAACATGACAGTACATTACGTAGAATATCAAGACAAAATCAACATCACACACAACTAACTCCCTACAGAGAGAAAGCAAATTTTATGCATTAGGAGACAATTTTTTGATCAGATAATTGTGTTTAGGCAACCAGGGCTATGGAGAGATAGGCTAATAATATGTTGACATCCTCTGAGTGTATTTGGGGAAAGGGAATTTTAAGTTTCATAAAATGTTACCTTGTAATCAAATAAAACAATTCTTTTTTAGAAAATGAGACAAGGAAATTTTATCTTGGAAATAATAGACACACAACAGTTAGATTTTAGGTGAAGTTATTTCTGTACCTAAATGATTTACATGTATAATATTTCTGCCAATGACTATTATTCAGGATGGACAATATAAATGATTTAAACAACTATTTAATTAAAAATTAAATTCAAAGCTACAAAAGATCCACTTTCTCTCAACCTCCCAAACTTGTTTCCATGCCAAAAGTTGCCTAATGTTTTAGGATTATGTATTTTCACCAGTTTAACCAGCCAACAAGTGGAAATGCCAAAGCTTGGCATCTTAGCTCTTCTCTTGTCCAGAAACAGCTATAAAGCACCTATTTTGCAATGTAAATTGGAGCACTGGGTTTATTTTTTATATTAGCCTTTGCTTTTCTTTAAATAGCACAGCAAAGTGAAAGTCTGCAACTAAAACATTTTCTACACCTGCCATTTGGGACATCCATTCTTGCTATGGACTCCTGCTATGTGTTGCAGAGGTTTCCTAGAATATGTTCTAGCTATTCAAATTAATAGTTAAATTAACTTGCTGTTACATTTGTCAAGCAATTTTCTAGACCTCATTGGATTTTTTTTCAGAATAAAAAGATGATACTGTAGATTCTTGTTACTTTGCAATAATTTGCCTGCAGTGCATAGAAAAAAACACCATTTGTGGAATCATAATGAACAATGAAGAATCACTGCAGTTATTTTTCAACTCTGTTGATATGGAAAAATAAGAACTAATTCTCCATGGTATATGATTTTAAGGTTTTCAGCATTTTATATTTCATCTGTTCTTTCAATAGTTTTCTTCATCCGCCTCATTTTTGTTGGAATGCATTTAAAAGAAAATGCATTTTCACTCCATGATAGTAAAATTGAGTTTTGAAATGTGGCATTCCTAAAGCTCAACTGATAAGGATGTCATCACAAACTAGGAATAAATATCACTGGAGGGCTCTGTTAAGAGTACAATGAAAGAAACATAACTAGCTTAGACAGCACACAAATCAGTTTTCTGCTCTGGGATAAGGCAAACCATAAACATGTAGCAATATCTGCATATAAACAGATCCGAGTGATGTCCAGGTTCCTATAGAAGAACCCTTTTAAAAATGGCTATTTTTATCTGGACTGAGACCAGCCCTAACAAACAAGCTGGGATGACAATTCAGTTCTCACTAGTGTCCTTCGGATATTTTAGATTTCAATTTCCATTGTCACTCCTGAGAGCATGGTTGAATTGACCATGCTGAATAGAAATTGTGAAAGTCTTAATCTGCAGGAGGGAATAAAGATGGGGAAGGTTGTGAGTGCCATTAAGAATATCAGAGGATGGAAATGAGAAGCTTCAAACAAAAGCAGTTCCCGTTGGTTTAATTAGGCCTTGCATTGGTGAATGTCCCATTCAGTTTTATTCCTGGCTGGACTTGAGGTGCTGCTAGCAAATTTTTACACCTTCCTAATGAAGAATATTCAATACATTCGATACAGGTTTGCACATATGACAATGCAAAATCTCCTGGTATTTGACAAGCCCCTTATTGACTCCCATCTGTCCCCACCAGCCCATATGGGAAGAGACCACCATAAGTGGAAGATATTAAGTGACCACTTCCTGCCATGAGGCACTGCATGTTGGTTACTTTGGATGAAGAGTATCTTACAGGCAAGATTGAAGTATGGTTGATCACTACCATAAGGTTAAGAGATTTTGCCAAAACCTTTGTTAAAGCAGCTTTAAAAATAATAAGTGGGAAGGAATTATCTCAAGAACCATTCTGTTTTAGGTCTTTCTTCTTGCCTAAAAATATACTTGTCCTTTAAGACTGCATTATACATGGCACAATGTCTGCATGTATGAGTGTGTGTCTCAATCATGGCATCATCATACTGCAAATAAGCAACACAGTAAATAAACTTTCACAAGTAAGTCTGATTTCATTTTATTAAAAAAACTGTGTGTGTGTGTGTGTGTAAAACTTAAAAATATAAGTTACAAAGCACCAAGCTATGCATGTATTTTTGATGTATAGGTATATGTGCGTGTTGTGGGGGAAGCAATCACCACTGCATGCCATGAGCCTCGCTTTACTTGTCTGGTTGTTGTTTTAAGCACTTTAAAAAAAGTTTAAAAAAATAAAACAAATCTTTGAGCACTGTGTATGAAGGTCTGATGACGTATCTTTCGCATGGATTTTATTATGTACTGTTTTTTTAAAAAGGGAAACAAAAATAGACCACTCTATTAAAAAAAACACTGTACCAAAACTAGTTACAGAAAACAAGCAGTCTGAAATATATTGTAAGTTTTGTAAATCTTTTCTGCTATCTGTAGGTAGAGTCCTATGTATAAAATTCTATGCCACATTTTCTTCTGTGACAACTGTGATCTTTGTTTGTCAGAAATTCCAAATGAAGGAAGGTTGCTATTTTCCTTTTTTTATTTCTGGTGTTTCCTAGTAGAGCGTTTGAATTTAATAAAATACTCTTTCCTCCCCGTAACACTTTTCTTAAGGGTTTGTTTCTTGAGGGTTATTCCTTAAAAAAGAAAACACAGATGTGATTTACTGTTTACTAGGAGGCAGGTATTTCTGGACTCTGTATAACCAAAGGAGTTGAGGACTCTTTCTAGGCTGGCTTAAAGGTACCAAAGGGAGCTAACCTGGAGGCTCTCTGCTAATACCTTGGCAGACCATCTCCCGTGCTGTGAGGAGCAACTCTGTGTTGCACCCCTGCTTGATTTACAGTTCTTAGGTTCAAATTAGTTTTTTGATTAGCATATTAAATGCTAAACTGTCCTCTCGTTCACAGATTTTTTGGGGGTAAACTGGCCTAACATCCTAATTTGCAGACCTGGAGCTTACCAGAAGATGTGGTTTTATCTTTTATAGGGATGTGTAGCCCACTTTATTTTTTCTGAACTCTTAGACCGAGAGATACATGCCCTCATTTATGTAATATCTATGGTACTTTGTCAAGAGCATAAGAAGATGGACTGGAATATAAGCAGAAGATGAAGAGCAAGTGAAAATAAAATTTAAAAAATGGGGAATGCATCATTGCATGCTAATTTACCCCTCAAAATCTTATTCTAGATCTTGACATTTCTTTCACATCTAAATTCCAGCTATTTAAATTAATAGTTAAATTAACTTGCTGTTACTATTAACAAGCAAATTTCAACACCTTATTGCTGCAAAATAATCTTGAAAGTTCATTGATGTATGATAAACCCTCTGAAGCTACAAGAGAATTATCTTCTGATGATGTACTGTTGTTTCAGTGCCTGATATAATTCACTGATGTTTCATACACCTGGCAGGAAAAATATCAACAGTGTAATGTGTAAGAGCTGTGTAATTTAAAATATGAGGGATATCATACTGGATTTATTTTTAATTCACTGTAGTAGAGTGTGAACTTTCTTTTGTTAAATTTCTGCTCATGGATAATTGTAGTGATGCAAGTAAATCACTTCTATTTTGATAACATACTTCCAGCACTATTAATACATAGTGTGTATTACCAGTCAGAGGTTATGCTTTAAATAAATCAGCAAACTTGTTTTCTGAATAAGGCAATTTATTTCCAACATGTATAGAATTGTAATTTGGGGGCTAAATTTAAAGCAAAATTGTTTTGTTCAACCATATATATTGTACAACATAAAAAGAGGGACAAACCATGCAAGGAGGTTTTGGTTATTCTAAAAATAAAGCCCCACTGTTGTATAACTTCCATTTTAAAAAAAGAGAAAAATAAAAGTCTTGGGATCCTCCCTCTCTTTGAAAATTCTTATAAACTCTACCATATGTTACACATGTAACAGCTATTTACAAAATAAAGTGAAAAAAGTTTACCCCACATATTTGCATAAGAAGATAAGGACAATGCATTATAGTATAGCCAACTATTTAGTTTTGCTGTTTTAAATTCCATATGCTCCTTCTCAACAGAATTGCAATAAGACACATACTAGAATATGTGGAAGACAGAGCAAAGCACATTTTCTGCTTATTCAAATTCCGTACAAAATTGTAGGCCTGTTAGAGAAGCTGTGGTTTTGGTGCCTTGTAGTTTACATTCCCAATAGCACAAAGCTTATATTCTGTTAGGAACTGGCTTTTAAATTCATCAACAGGCCATCACTAGAGGTCAGATGGGTTTTTTTGGAGAGGAGAGATACTGCTCCCTAAATCCCTGGTAAGCTTTCAAGTTTCACAGACTATTATTCAGGTAGAAGCAATAATGTAGGAGTCGCATGATTCTAAAATTTGAATTTTGTAGATTGTTTCCTGCAAAGAAATACTGTATTTTTTATACATTTACTGACGAGCTCTTAGGCTAACACTTCAACCACCAGATACTCAAAAGCTTGTAACAAACAGGGAAAGAATTCCTCTCATGAAAGGCACATGCAGACAACTTTGGAAAACCCTCCCGTGAAACAAAAAAATGAGAGGAAACAAGTATAGATGCCGAGAGTGAAGAGTTGGAAAAAAGTCAACATGGCAGCTGCAAGTAGGTGCTCATAGCCCTGCCTTTTTTTCATGCACTGCCCTGTGGCTGAATGGTTAAGACACTGGGCTTGTTGATTGGAAGGTCGGCAGCTTGGCAGTTCAAGACCCAGGTGCCACGTAACAGGGTGAGCTCCCATTATTCCCCCTAGCTCCTTCCAACCTAGCAATTCAAAAGCATGTAAAAATGCAAATAAATAAATAGGTACCATCTTTGCTAGGAAAGATAACATCGTTCCATGCACTTCAGCATATAGTCATGCTGACTATATGACCACATAAGCATCTTTGGACAATGTTGCTGGCTCCTCAGCTATGAAAGAAGTGAGCATCACTCTCTAGAGTCACACATGACTGAAAGGGGAAACCATTCCCTTTACCTATACTTGATGCATGTAAACCAATTGAGGCTTCAGTCACAGCTGCCATCTGACAGCACCAAGGAGGCACTCCTGAAAATACTTTAACAGTAGAGTCCTGGGTGTTCTGAGCTTGTTTTTCTGCAAATGTTTCATTACTAAACTAGATAATATCAGTACACTGAAATGTTACCTAGTTTGGTAATGAAACATCTGCAGAAAAACAAACTCAGAAAGTACCTATGACTCCACAATTCAACCCTGAGCTACAAATATTCTCTTCCATTAATACTTTAACTTCAAATTGAAATTCTTGAAGTATAAAATGTTACTACAGCTTGCACTCCAACTCTACTTAACCTGGAACTGGGTAGTCTCAATCTGATGGATTTTGTCTGGAGGGGAGAATCCAGTTGTGAGCAAAAAGGGTGCTTTTTCACATGTACACTGGCACTGGAAAGGGCTATAACATGAAAGATGAAACAATGAATACTTAAGAATGACTGCAAAATAGTTTTTCAAAAATGTACACACACACACACAGAGTGCTATTACTATTAAAATAAACCCAGACCATTAGGGGAATCCACCAGGTTAGCAGGATCCCACCTGCACAATAGAAACTCTGCTTGTCATCATATGTCACCCAGCTTTGACTGCAATCACACAAACCATCTTGACTTTTTTACATTCTCTCCAACCCAACATCTCTAACTAGAGTACATTGCCAATTTTCAGGAGTGGCCTGGGGCCATGCAAAGGATCAATCACTTGTCCACAACTTCCCTAGAATGCAGTTGTTCTCTTGCAGGCTATTATTGAGACATACATAGGAATGATATACTGCTAAATACAGGAGGATGGGAAAAATACAGGAGACCAAATGGATCCAATAGTCCAAAGGTCAGTCTGATTTTTGTGTGGGCTTTTTGTGCATATCTCTGTAATCTCTGCAAATTCTATCATGTAATTTATAAAGGTTCTGACAGTTAATCAGATCAAATGCTTCAAATATTTGAAAGTTCAGCATACATGCTATTTTGAAATGTTTATTTAAGCCCTCTCAGTTCACAACTAAAATGAAAAAAGATTTGAGAGGTCTGTTCTATTCATGGTTGGATGTTACAGAATATTTTGCCTTTGCAACTCTACACAGAAGTGGAGAACCAGTAGCTAATAAGAGCTTGTCCTTCCTGTATAAGGACTTAAGTTTCGCACCAAAATCTAAATTCCTCCCCCCCATAAAAATAAAGTATTAGGCATGATTACCAAGCTGTCAAATTCCCAATTCATTGGCATTTGACTTTGGCCCTACTGCTGCATTTGCAATTATATTTATTTTCCCAAAAATGAAAAGTTCCCAGTTTGCAAATCAACCCTGCAGTGGCAATAGGATGAAATTAGGACAAAGTGTGATATTTAGTGCCTAGTGATGCTATCAATTCATCAGAGTGGGGAGGTGGAGTCCATCAGAACGCACTTTTTCTTCATAGTGACATCTGCACAGAATGTATTGGCTGCTACAACAAAAATAGCCATCTATCAGTAAACCACAGACATCATAGAATGAGTCTACAATTAAAAACGTAATAGACTGTCTGTAACCAGTGTAGTGCACCAATTTAAGTGCTGCATTTAACACTAGCAAGATCGGAGTTGAAATCTGTCCTTAACCAAAGCAACCTTCAGAGCATTTTGCTCTTTGTCCCTCTGTTACACACTGGTTTTGCCTTATAACCTAATTTATTATTTTTAAGCCTAGATCTATTTAGGAAGCCTTGTTTAATTCAAAGTATGAAGGAAAGAGTGAAGTTAGCATTTGAGGCAAAGCATAAGTTCCCAATGCTGCTTCCAACTGAAGGAAGGCTGGAAAGACTGAGCCACATACATTGGAGCCAATTGTTATCAGACAGTAACAATAAAAATATAAGATATGAGTCATATATTTGGTGTTACAACTTAATTACACACAGAAATGCCATAAGTGGGCAATGGTGGAATAGGGTACAAAAGCAAAACAAAAGCTGTGGCAAGGGAGTTATATCCATGGAGATATTACTTCTTCATTCAGATAACAATTTTGAACGAATATGCAAATATTCAAATTCAAGACAAATTTGCCACATTTTCTGTGTCCCCCCCCCTTTTTGCAAGGAGTTAAGAGAACTCATAACAGTCCTTTGAAATAGGCTGTGCTGTTACACATAAGTTTGTTTTGAAAAATTCACTGAATTTCATGAGTGTCAGGATTTTGATTAGGGTTCCCACAAAAATGACATCTTAATTTCCCCCTTTGGTTCAAATATAGTCAAGTTTCAAAAAGGTTTTGACAAGCAACTGGAGAAAATTATTTCACAGTAATTTTTTTCTTAAAAGTTATGCAACTCCTTCCAAAGGGGTGATATTTTTGTACTGAAGCACAAGGGGTGAAGTAGTAACTATTATACACCAAAGCATGTGTCTTGAAGATTATTTCACGTATTTATTCACCACAAGATAACTTTCTGCTTTTATGACCAAATAAAATTCTACAGAGACATGAAGTGATGGGATTTTTTTATATCCACAAGGTAAAAACAAAGTTCTCTCATTTTTTTAAGGAATTGCAAGGAGTAGCAAAAAACCCTTGATCTGCAACATATAAATAAGCAGCTTCTTGGTTTGCTTCCTTATGGTATTCTGAGAAAACTAAGATATTGAAAATAAATGTAGCACCATGATAAATATTGCTCTTTTGTGAGAAACAATGAATTATAGAAGATACCAATAGAGTAAAAGATGGCACAACCTTGACATTTCAGCCCTTCATCTTTACCCCCCTCCCACCAAAAAAAATGCTTGAATGGAATTGTGTCAACTTATGCTCTGAAAATCCTAAAAGGAAAGTTTAAACAAAAATCACTGAAGCTCCTTTTTGGCACATCTGTACAGGGCCTGGGTGTGTCTCTCCTCTACCATTTGTTGCTCTTTCCCAGCCCCAAGAAGTCATATAGCATCTATACTCATCTTTTCCTCCACTGAATATGGGAGACAAATAACATGGAAAAGCATTATTAAGTCAACATAGTACATGTGTGCCATCTTATTGATTCATGCCACACAATTATCATTTCCAAAAGCTATTTTTCTCTCTAAAATATTGACTTCATGAATTCTACACACAATATTGTGTTAATGGTGTTAATCACTTCCTGAAGACATCCTGTTTCTCCTGGACTGTACAATCTCTTATGAGGAGAAAGGAACAGAGAGTGCTATTCAGATGGGAATACTGTCACAGTCTGAAAGGAAAAAATCAATCTGGAAAAGGTTTATAGTCTTAGCTAAGATTTATAAGAAAATCTTAGATGAGCTAAGCAAAAAGGGGACCATATTCTTAAAGGCACACTGAATTGTACCATTTAGTATTGTGTCATTTAGAATTTGTATCATCAACTGTATATATCATGTAAGTCTTGCAACAAAACCAAAGTATTTTGCAACACTGCAAAATTTTTACTTTTATACTTTTTTTATAATTTTTACTGCAGCCAAAGCTTTCAAAGTTTATGCTGCAATACATTGGATATTATGATGCCATAGATCTCTTTGTGAGAATTTGAGATGACATCACTTTAATAGAACAGCAGTGCCCTTTAAATGCAGACGCTATGCACCTTTCCAGGGACTATTATGGCTCTGCAATTGTCACATGAAACAGTTTTAAAGTGCAACTGAAATCATACCATATAAAAGCTGACTTTGCACTTATCCACAAGATTTTAATGTATGTGCTAGAATTCAAGATGATACAACCCTCCTTGTAGGACCACCTGACGAAGTCAAGCCATGGTAGATGGGAAATTTAGGATTTGCTTTTCTAGAGGAAAAAGAAAGAGCAGTGGGTATTTTATGAACATTTTAGGAGAATGTTCAAAGCCTCTCAACATCATCAACTGCCATTAAGGTATACATCATATAAATGTAAATCCAATGGCAGAATTCAGCAGTGGTTAAATGGAAACATGGGGTTAAATTCATGGACATATCTGATCTGATTTCCCCAGCTCCATGCCCTCTTTCAGTTAAATACAGAAAAGAGGTAACATGGACTGGTAAAAATCAGAATTAAGAGATAATTAACTAGAGCAATTCTGGTTTCTGATCCTCTCCTCCTCCAAAAACATCCCTTATATTCAGACCCATCATTTTGAAGCAGGAATGAACCTGCTCATTCCACAACTGGACAACTCCAGTTAATCCAAATTAAGATCTCTCTATGAGCTGAATGAATGGTCTTCCTTATATCAGAACTACCTCTGATTCTTTTTTGATTGCTACCCAGGAATGAAGAAGGAGAAGAATAAATAAATTCACAAGTGACAAAACCACAATGTGATTAAATTAATATCAGGGGAAATCAGAAAGCTGCGTGTTGGGAAGGTAGGAGGAGAATCTCTTGCTCCACTGCAGATCGAGGTATCAAAAAACACAAAGTAAGGCCAGTACTGGGAGCTTTCAAGTGTAGCTGCACCTGTGAGCACCCTCCTCCATTCTCAAATCAAAGATGTTGTCACAGGCAAGCCAATTTTTCCTTTCATCTATTTTAACAAAAGCTTCAATGAAAGGCTATCTAAAGACATTGGTGGAAACGTAAAGAGGCTGTACGTCGGGGAGCTAAACGCCCCTCAGAGTTTCCTTTACGATGCTGGGGCTCACTCTGCTGATTAGGAGCTGCCACATTCCCTGGTGTGGTTGAGGAGGATCGGGCTTTAGTTGACTCTAGGCTGCTAAGCCCAGAGTCCTTGTTGTTCCTTAGGGCACCTTTGCTTGAGGAGTCCAGTTGACTAGCCTCAGTAGTCCCCAATACACGATGTTCCTTCCACTCATAGTTGAGGTCTTTGAGACCACCAGGGACCACTACAGTATGGCGCCGCCAACTGTTCTTCTTGCGCCGTGTCTCAGGTGAGTGTGGCTTTCGCAGGCGCACTGCCAGCATGTCATCTGCAGAGCCACGGAGGCGGAGTCGAAGTTGTTCTGTGAGAGAAAGCCGGCTGTGGACCTCAGGGACACCCACAGGCTGCAGTGACTCTTGGCTGTCCAGGGAACTGGAACTTGGGGCATCAGTGCTACACTTAGAAGAAGCCTCACTGTTGTGCCGAGGTCGCAAAAGCTTGCGCCGTGCCAAAGTATCACATTGAATGAGGTGATGGGATCTAAAGGAGCTTCGGTTGTGTGCTGTCTTTTCAGATACAGCAGCCCCACCTTCTTCCACTGCTGCCATGCTAACTCCTTTGGGAAGCTTCCCAGCCTGCTTGGGCACAAAACTATTCTCAGTGTCTGTCTCCACATGGCTAAATTCACTCCGTTCATCATCTGCCTCCTCCCCACGGCTCTCTGTTACTGACTGTACCTCAGAGCATAGGCTGCGATCAATGGTGGACAGGGTGGAGTAACCTGATACAATTGAGCGAGCATCCAGGGCCAGCTCTGGGCTTCCTCGGAGTACCATCTTTCTTTCCACTTGCTCTCGTTCTAGTTTTGCATGGCTTTGGAAGACATCCTGCACACCAGGCATTGGAGCTCTACTGCTACTCTTAAATCTTTCAGCCTCTCTTTCTTTCTCCTGAGTCACTTCTTCCTCCTCGTCTCTCTTGACAGCTGATTCATGCTCAGAGTCATCATCTGTGCTGCTCCCAAAACGCTTGGCCTCTCTCCGCTTCTTCCTCTTGCGGGTAACAGCTGAGATGAAGGAGATGGCAAGCATCTCTTTGTGGTAGTGGTCTTTCCGTGAGCCACATGAAGCCTGAAGCAGAGGCAAAGAATAGAGAACATTAGAGGCCTAAAGAGCAGATACTAGAAAAATATCCAGTGATACTGGCATTGCTTACATGATAGGTTGCCCTCAAAGATTAATGTCTTACCAATGGTGTAATTACATACTCAGGGAACAAGACACAGAGTCCTTAATATAGATTAGCAATCTCATAAGCATATTTTCCTTTAAAAGGAAGGATTATTTAAAAAGGATTATTTTCTTTTTAAAAAAAAATACTTGCAGATACAGCAATTAGAAATTCTAATTTTAGTGTTTCCAAAATGCACCAAAACCCCTGCAGATAACCCTCTACAAGTACTTAGAGATTCCCTTGCCTATTCAACTTTTACTTTTATTTTCTTTTAATTAAACAGGCTATGTGTACTATGATTTTATTGTAAGCTGCCCAGAGTCATTTGCAGCAAAATGGGTGGTGTATACACTTAATAAACAAATAAACTTCCAGCTACCAGTCTTTTTTTTTGGCCTTTATTTTTGGAACAATGCATTTGTTGCTATATATCTAAATATCTAGAAAAAGGTAGAAAAAAAAGATGCATGGGAGGGAATGTGGAATAATGTTGGGGGAGGAAGTACTTAGTCTAAGGGAAGAAAGGGAAGGGTAAGTTGAGTGTGTTCACTAGACTACAACTCAATTGTCATAAGCTGCTGAGAAGTACACTACAAAGTACTCTGCCTTTGAAAAAGCCAATCACAGCTGCTGGCAAAATGTCACACCACCAGAAAATTAGGCCATGACTATTTAGCCCAAAGTTTATCACTGATTGACTGCATACAAAGTTGTTGTTGCTTTTAAATCATCAATGCAAGGACTCAGTCTGGTCTAATACACTACCATTAGAAAAAGAAGATTTTTAGTCTCTGCAGATCCTCACGTCTGTGCATTAAAGAACCAGGATGCTAAGAGAAGACAAATGCTGAACTAGCACAAACTCTTTATCTCTAATCTGAGGAGGGTGAATTTATGGACTCTGTGCTTAACCATCTCTTTCTCATCCCCAACATCTCTCAAAGGCAAATATAGCCTAGAAGGGATCTTACCTTTGATTTAGCTGATCCACTGTTGGTTGAATCTACAAGGAGTAATACATAAAGAGAGGAGGCTATCAGGTAAACATATAACTGTGCAAGAATGCATATTGAGGGGTTTAATGACTGCAAGGAGAGCTGGAGGAAATATATATGATTGCTAAGAGTTGATACCCACTTGATGGCATGTAATCAAAACATTAATCAAGGGCAAATGAGCAAAGTCCAGTGATTTTCCAGGAATTTTTGTGTAATGTTTAAAAAAGGTCCTGTCCTAAGCTAAAACATCAAAATGAAAATTGGAAGGAACAACTATAAAACACCAGAATCCTATGTTATCTTCTCCCTCAATGGAAAATTATTACGGGTATCATAGGGGTATCACATGCACTAAAATAGGAAAAGATTTTCATCCCAAAATCTACATGATGAAGGCTTCTACTGATTGAAGATAAGAAACTCTACTGGAAATCAACACGTTCTTTTTTAGTACTTCTGGAAACTTAACATGAACTCTTAAGATTCCAGTTTTCTCTTTAAAACATTAAATGTGCAAATGTAGATATGTGTATATATGTATTAAATATTGTTTTAGTGTATCTGTGAATAATTCAGCTATATTTTTAAAATGATGTATTTTTAAATATATATTCCTGCTCCATTTCTTTCTTGCTCACACAGAGAGTAGGCAGGGATTTACAGCCCCAAGGTTAGACTGACACAGTTTCTTTTGTTGTTTTAATAATTTAGTCACCAATTACATATTCAGGGCTGCAGTATCACTTTAAAATATCTATAGGAGGGCACCTCCAATTTGGAAGTGTAAACAAATACAAAATCAGATGTTCTAAAGTCAGTTACTCTTTTGATAAATGTTTCATGAAGGCAATTCTTCTTCCCAGCTCATATTCGATTACCTTTTATGAAATAGTTATAGAAAAGAAAGATCTCTAGAATGACCAGAAATATATCAGACTGTATTTTGAAATTAATCAAGGATTTGATTTTTGTACATCTCAACAAAATGATGCAGTGCTGGATGACCAAATAAAAGAGAAAAGAAACACCCCCAGCAGCCCAAGATAAGAGTTTCTACAATGCAAATGTCTTCTCTATCGACTAAATACATCTATTGATGTGATAACAACAATACTGCCAAGGCTGATTAATTGAACAGTGACAATGAAATTTAGTGTAGAAAGCAAACAATGTTTGTGGGAGACTTTACCAGCCATCATTACCAAACTCTTGGTGGGACTTAAACAATATAGCAGAAAATAACTGTGATGTCCTAAATTAAGGGAATAAACCATTTATATGTGATGTTACATTTACACACACACAGAGAGAAAGAGACAGAGACAGACAGAAAGAGACAGAATTATATGAAAAATGTTAACATTCTATCCAATGACCAACACTTATGTCTGAGCTGCATAATTCCTGATCTCACTAAAAGTAAACATAATACTATCAGTAGTGTGGAGACATTAGATGGGTTTGACCATCCTTCTGATTTTGCTGCCTTCCAGGATTTTTTTAAAAAAAGGAGAGAAGTTGACTCAATTTGGCTAGATGGATCATAAACATAGCCTGAAATGTTTAGAGAGGCTATAGCACATTCCCCACTCATATGTGAAGAAGAGCTGAACTATTCTAGGTTTTAATCTCCCATCTCTATCACTTTCCCCAAAGAGGAGGAGAAGCTACTGATATAGCTTCCAAAAGAAATAATGTGATCAAACCTAAAGAGGGATGCACTAGTTAGTTAGTACAATTACAGTACAGTTTGAAAGGGTTATAACTCAGAAACTGTTCCAAGCTAAGGATACTGTTGTATGTGCAAATGGTCCAGAAATTTCATTTATTCACAATGGCACTGTGATGCTATTAACTGAAAATAGAATTTCTTAACATCACAGCAATACTTCTATCTGTAGTGAACATCCAGATCTCAGAACAGTCTGTCTTAATTCCCCATAAAACTGAAATATCATGAGATTTGGCTTTTTGATGTGAAATACTCATGTGAGATTTGGATGGTTTCAGAGTTCCCAGAGATATATGAAGAAGGCCTTTAGTGATATACCAACTGCCAATGCTCAGTTTTTTTCTAGACTTTCAGATTGCCCTAGAAGACTTCTAAGTTCCTTGCCAAGAAATAAATGAGAGGACCCTCTTCAGCCATCATCATCCCTGTGGCATTTTAGAGTATATGGGTTGGTCAGGGTAGAGGGTTGCCTTAAATAATTTGAGATTGTAGTTTAATTCTCTATTGTTGGCCTCTTTTTATGCTGCATAATATTTTTTTGCTGCTTTTAAATTCTCTGGTACCAGAGAATTGAGTAATAGTATTGGTTAGGCTAAAAGTGTTACAAGTGTTAACACTTAGATATTCTGGTTAGTTCAATAACTGCGAGTTATTGTTTCATTAATTTACATACTGTAGTGTGTATCAGCTCTCTTTGTATGTGTACATGTGCATAGGCAGCTTTTTCTCTGTTTTATTGTTTTTATAGCCTATCAACTGAATAAAATATATACAAATAAATAATAAAAAACAGCTGTGCCTTGATCCAGATTTGAAAAGGAAAAGGTGATTTGAAAGTGTGTAATCACACCTACCACTGCCTCCTTAAATATGTCTTTTCCTGGGATCTTGCCTAACCCAAGAGAAAAAACATATTTTTCTTTAAGGCACTCCCAGCAAGTACAATGGGATTGCCCTCTTCCCCCTTTGAATGCCATGAAAGCCAGCTGGGTGACCTTTGGCCAGTGACCCAATTCACAGAGTTGCTGTTGTGGGGAAAATAGGAGGAGGAAGGTGTGTTAAATCTGCTTGCTGACTTGAGTTGTTTATAATATAATAACAGTGGGATAAAAACAAAATAAATGTAGTCCTGCACAGCTACACATACTCACAGAGAGAGTTAATACATACATGCATAAATTTACAAAACAATAGCCCACAAAGATCAGGCAAATAAGAACAGCAAGCATTATAATAGCCTTTTAAGAATCCATACTTCAGAAAGGCTCTCTAAATCTTTGAGGAGAGCCGTCATTGTGGAAATTCAAATCAACACCTTGCATCTCATACAACCACTTTCCGAGAGGAGAGAGGATCTTTAGAAATTGCTCCTCTGGCAAATTAAGTTGCTTCAGAGAGCCCTCTTAAAGATAACCACTAGCAGACAGTGGGAGGGAGTAGCAACTGTCCAATGCCAATGCAGCCATGCCAGAAAGTCTGCTCCTGTGTTGTTCATTTTAACCACTATCAAAAACCAAGTCAGACACCACAGAAAGGAACCAAAGGACAAATCAAGATGTAAGGGGGGAGGGAAGAGGCTGCCAAACTAAAGTGACATCAGCACTGGCCAGAAGTAAGCAGCCTTGCAATCAATAGGCCGTAAGCAGCCATCAGCCTATTCCTTGCAGCCTTCAAACCACCACACTATGACAGCAAGCTGCTGAGTACCAATGGCACAAAGCAAGAGGCAAAAGATATGTTAGGCAACCAATAAGCTTATTTAAAAAAAAAATCCAAACCATCCTCCCTGAAAATGGAAAAAGAAACCCTGCCCCTTTTAGTGTCAGCAATTACTAAATTATAGTAATTCCCTTTCCCTTACAGTTCTCTTAAAAATCAATTTGAAAAAAAGATCTTTAAACAATAAAAAGAGTTCCTGTCCCAGCTAAAGGAACCACAAGAAATAGTCTAAGCATTAACCTTGGTGTTCTCATAAAATAAGTGCAGCATCAAATAGGTGGTTTGAACAAACTTTTCTGAACAAATCTTCCCACACAAGTGCATACACATATTTGCCACAGCAATGTCAGCAACAATGAAACTAATGGACAAATTAATGGTTGTCTCCCCACCACAAAGCCTATTCCATTGCAGGTTTGACCCCAAAATTCATGTGAAATTAGTGGCTGGCAACCACAAGAGTGAGAAAAGGCAAAACAATCACACTGACTCAACACTCAGAGCTTAAAGAAGTAATACATCGGAAGGTAGTGGCATCACACTTTGGGATAAATGCCTTTACTTCAATTTTGATATTTGTGAATGGCAAATTATACTACAGGCTTTCAAGCCACACGGGATTCTGATCAAACTACACAATTCAAATCTCAGCTTTCATGTTACATTAGTCAGACAATTAGGCAGTATGAAGAATGATCTTTCAGCACATTTTGCTGGACATCATATAATGAAAATTTAGCTGAACAATCCTTACTGAAAACTTTTAAAAACATATGGTTGTGATTATTTTACTTTTCAATGCTCAGTTTTTCTTATAATTTAATATATACTGGTTTAGTAATAAGCCTCAGCGACAGCTTATCCTTTATAAATGAGCATTAGATGTAATCATAAACATATAATCACATTTAGTTCTTGTTTAAAAGAAATGATCTGTGTATGTTTTAATACTACGAAAGTTATTTATAATATAATAAATGGAAAAAAGAAAAAATATAAAAGGAAAAAGGAAAATTATCTAATATTAAAGATGTAAAATAATTCTGTGACACAATCATAGACATGCTATGGCACTGGGCATGCTATTTAATTTGTATATTACTAGCATTGTCAAAGATAAGAAATAACTTTTCTGTTCTGCCCAAACATATATAAAATGATTTTAAAAAGATTTAAAAAGTGGTGGAAAATAAAAAAGGGTTACAAATAGTTAAAAAAAGTATAGTGGCAAAAGAAGTTGCATAGCTTATTCTCCCACAAAAAAAAAATCCACCTACTTAAAAGCATCCATATGCAATTTGTTTTAAATTAATTGATGATTTGGAATTATCACACTTTCATATCCAGCTGCTTGAAATTGGAATTTCTACTGGCTGAGTTTCAGAAGGTCCCATGCTTCTAATTTTAAACAGGAAGGAGCCTATTTGGAAGGCAAAATCATACCCTAGTTTTTACATTATGGCAGATGCCACTGGAATTCTTTCATGTCAAAATGAAAAATCCAATAAGGAGCCAAAAGCTAAAGTTCTGCCTTTCCCCATCTCTCACAATCACCCAATGGAATTAGTGCATGAACATCAGAGCACAACCACACTGTACCAGCTCTAGAGCTCCGGCAGATCCGCTGGAGTTGGAAGGAGACACAAGAGGGAGAAAAGAGAAGAAAGACAGCAGAAAAGTTAAAGGCAGCTATAACCGGTAGAGGGACAAAAAACATCACTATTAATCAGTAATACGCTCATCAGCATTAGCAACTATAGATGGAGTACTAAATGTAGTTTTCTCTTCTAGCAATGCAAATACTACTTCACTGCTGGCACAGGTGTAAACTAGAATCAAATGGCCATGCATGCCTAGATTCTAAGGCACACATTATTAAAGAAGATCAGGGAATAGCGCAACATGCCTTTTGCTATTAATGATACATTTGGCAAAGCACCAGAGAAAGCATGGAAAAGAAGCATTCCTAGTTTATGTGATCGTGATGACAAAGAAAAATGGAACAATACAATTACAGAGGCAGGCAAGCTATGTAGTGTGCATAGGCTA
>JANHZU010001884.1:307031-329487 GCA_032468055.1 Acrochordus granulatus
TTCATACTGGCACAATATGATATTTTACATATTATATACTGTATAACATCATTTATCAATTAAATGAAATCAACACCAAATTTTGATGGTATTTGTTCATCCAATAAAATCCATGGATCTCTTTTGCTATTCAGCAGCAAAAATATACAGAAAAAATATAAAGATCTAAAAAAATAGCAGATAATATTTCACAGAAATGTTAATGAGCAAATCCCCCATCACAAAAAATGGACAAAAAAACTCCAAACCTCTACATTTTTCATTGATCACATCTGCAGCCCATGGAAGTCCTAGGAATAGTAAAATGTATCCCAAAGATTGCTTTTGAGTGTGGCCAATTTCTAAATCTTATTTAGATTTCTCCAAATTATAAGGAAAAAAAGGAAATTAAATCTACCCATTCACATTTTTATTTACAGAAAGGATGACAAATACTTACCCCATCAGTAAAGAAGCTTCTTAACATACGGAGGCTTGGCACACGACTTGGCAATCTCCTGCAGTCACAGCATATACATAGTTAGCAGAAACAATACAAAGTAAAAGAAAACTAGCTTGCTGTGTTTACTGATTTGGACCCTTTCATTGGTCATCCCTCATTTCTTAGAATATTATATTTTAATATATTTATACCTGAAAAAGCAGGAACTGGCTAATAAGAACTAATACTTCAAGCTAGTAATATTAATACTATCAAAATCAATTCCATATCTGAATGTGGAAACCATAGATAAACCTATGTGTTAGAGAAAAGTTTCAACATTAATTATTCCTATTCAATTGGCATTCTTGTGTTTTGAAACTCGGGGTGAGTTTTAAAAAGGTGCTGATTATTGAATCCAAATATCTAACTCAATATCAATGTATCAATATTTTCATATATTCACATACATAATCACTTTTCTTTAGAGAGCCACATAACTCTTGGATTATTTTTGCTATAAAAACCAAAGGCAGAAAGCAGACAATAGCTGCCTCAGAGAGCTTGAAATGTGTAACAGAACCACTACTTATACACAAAACTTCAACAGATTTTTCAATTTTTAAAAAAATGCTCTAAAAACCAAGAAAACAAAGCATATGTAAACTTCAAGGGAAGCAAAACTCTTCTAAATCTTTCTGCAGAATTAGTCTGCCTTCCATTTATGTAGCTGCTCTTCATCGATGTTGGATAGAATATACAAAGTACTACACTCACCTCAAATGTTTCCCCTCATCTCGAAATGTGTTTAGACCATCATCACATGACTTGGAGCGTTCTGTGGTTATGGCTAAGAGGTAGGAAGACCGACGGCTGGCTTTGATATTGCCTGTGATAGGTACAATGGACAAATATTGACAAGAAAAAGCAAAGACAAACAGTACCGAAGGGCCAAAAAAAGCCATCTCATCTGGTTCCATAGAGAAAACGTACTAAAGTGGATAGGAATATTATCCAGAGAAAGCAAACCCTTTCTGAGTCCAAACACAGCCAGCTCAAATAATTCTGAGCATGAGGAAAACTTATCCCCTAAGTCATTCAATGAACTCCCTCTCTAAGATCTTCTGTATCTTAGAAGTATCTTTACCTTTACTTTTATTTTACCTTTATTTTATTTAAAATACATTCCATATCTTTACCTTTAGGAAAATGAGAAGAAAGTATTCTCCTGAGCTTCTATAGGTCAATCCACAGGCAACAGAATAAATTACAATGCCCAAAAGCAAGTTTCTAGTCAAAAACACAACTTGGCATTTGGCAGAAGACATACTGTTGTTACAAGAAGGGACAATCATGAAATAATTACTCATAAATATTATCCTGTAAAAACTTGGAGGCTCATCCTAACCTGCTTGGAGATAAAGAGTGACATATTTTAAAACACCAAGAAATAATTAGAACCTCGAGGGAAATGTGTATCATTTTTGGCATGTGTGAATTGAATCTTCTCCCATTTGTCTATCTCACAGCAGAATACTCATCAGTGGTGGTTGCCAACATGGATTAGTTGGAAGAACTTGCTCTAAAGCATCATTATCCCCAGTTTTAGTGCCCTGATATAAGTAATCATGCTTACTGGAGAAACTGTAAGTGTATCCTTATAGACAACATTAAGGTCAGGGGCTGGAATCTGAAAGGAGGTGACCCTCAAATTACTGTAATAAGTCAGTACTTGAACAAATAAATCACTCATGGATTTTATCTTTCAAAGGTGTAGAATCAGATTCTGTCTCTTTTCAATCTTTTTTATTTATCAACAAGAACTTCATGAAATCCAAAGATTTCCACTGTTTCTGCATTGACCTAAATTCTTTATTAGAACTTAAAAGAAATACTTCAAACTGCTCTTTTGTTCCACAGTAGTCTGATATCTTACAGAGAGAGGTTATATGGATTATGTTCACAAAAATGCAAATTATGTTCTATTTTGTGCCTCTTCACTACATTTCCAAGTCTTTCATCTATAATTCTTCCTCTTAAAGGTACATCCATATCTAAACAAATGCATTCAGGCCACAATATAAAATTCTATAACAGTCCTTAGTACACATCTTGCATTCTCCTTCCTGATCTCATAAGCAAGAGGATGTGAAGAAGCAGACGATGGGAGCTCTCTCCTTTACCTATATGCAGTTCTTCACTGGCTATAGTTACCAGACTATTGCAAATAACAACATTTGAGAAGCTGAGATTCTACATGGATTCTAAATTATATGCATTAAAAAATATTCTACACATATATTAAGTACTCATGTCAGCACAATGATATCAACATTTAACAAGCAGGAAAGATAAATAGAGTTAGCAGTACTTCCTCAAGTTTCTAGTAACTTTGAGATATACTTGTATGGCTTCAGAGACCACATTTAACTTGAAGACCTTCTGTGTGTTTATTGACATAAGCATATTCTTTGTGAATGTAAAAAAGTTAATGTGACCTGCCTTCAGAGATATCTACCTTCTGTCTCTCCATGTGTGTGTGCGTGCACGTGCACATAAAAACCACCTTCATGGTTGAATAATTTAGCTTTTATTCTTGATACATTCCACAACCCCTGACAATTATCTCATAACACACAGTTTAAGAATGACTACCTTAGATATCTAAGGCACGGCATAAGAATAACTGGTTTACAAGTCTAAGGCTTAAGGTTGCTGAATTTCTAAGTTTCTTTCTCCTGTTGAGTGGCATCTCCTTATGATTCAGTTTCAATGGAATTTTGGTAAACATGCTGTCACCTTTTTTTTCCTATTTAACATAGCAAATCACTTCAAGGAAAAATTTCTTATGCAAATTCTTCTAGAACAAATAGAATAAATTTATATTTTTCTACTTTGAACAAAATTACAACTCTCCCAATTACAAGTATAATTTGTCATAATAATCCAGAATGGGGTAGGAAAAGAACAGGAATAATAATACCCTAAATAATAAAATAAAGGTATGAAAATAATAAAGGTATGATTTTAGCAAGTTGCTTACTGAATCCTTACACTAACATCATTAACAAAAAGATACTTTAAAAAAATGTGCGTATCTCAATTTGAACTCTCAGCTTCTCAAATGTTCTTTTCAATAGCCTGGTAACTATAACCAGTGAAGAACTGCATATAGGTAAAGGAGAGAGCTCCCGTTGTCTGCCTAGCTTCTGCCATCTAGCAATTTGAAAGCATGTAAAAATGCAAGTTGATAAATAGGTATCACTTTTCATGGGAAAAGTAACAGCATCCAGCATATGGTCATGCTGGCCATACGACCACAGAAGCGTCTTCAGACATGCTGGCTCTTCAGCTAGGAAATAGAGATGAGCACCACCCTCTAGAGTCAGCCACAACTGGCTGGGAAAACCTTTACTTTGACCTTAAAGGAGAAAGAGATGGCGAACAAAGATTGGAGCATCCTAACAACTAGCATAACTTCTTTTACTTTCAACAGTTTTGTTAGTGTTTCTCTTTTTTTTTAACTATTGTTGGCTGAAGTAGATTCATACTTTGAGGTAAAGGTAAGGCTACCAGATTGGGCTGTGGAAACCTGCATATGCAAGTGATGGCAGCAATTTTTTTATAAATATATACAAATATATATCTTTCCTGTCATCCAGTATTGATGTTTACCATCCAGATTGAACAGCTTGAGCTCCAGGAAGGCAATATTGACTAAGTACTTACTGCAGTCCTGGGAATAATGGCGATTCATGGCAAAGGTGAATGTAGGTGAAGAAGGGCTAGCAGAGAGCACCGGGGCAGAATTCATGGCACTAGAAACAACAGAGGAAGCAGGGATATGCTTTGCCTTCAGATCAATACTGGGGCTTGTCGGTTCATCTAAAACAGAATAAAAGTAAAGTGATGGATAAGATAGCAAAGAGGCCAACTTTTGACAGAATTCCATAGATCTGAGAATCCTTCCAGTCTGAAAACCATTCCAAAAGCAAAGTCCCAAATATGTTCTTAACGATCCCCCCTTGCTCTAGATGGTTTTATCCCATTCTAACAGTCTTCTGAAATGAGGCAATATTTCCTTAGCAACTGAGTTGGACCAGAGGTGGTTATATATAATGAGACCCATCAGCATAGTTATGATACCTCACTCCATATCTCTGACTGATAACTTATAATCACTAGGGGTTTCATCTTAAACAGTAAGGAAGAGGATAGAAAGAGATGGGGGCAGAAACTACTTCCAGGGCATCTACACAAGAATGGTGCCATCTAATTCTCAAGGTGTCTAGTCCTCAAAGTACAGCAAGGAAGAATATAGAATGCCCTCACCAGAGATAGACTTTTTCCCAAATTCACACAGAAACATGGAAGCAGATTGATTGACACAAATCATATTTGCAGATTTATAGGAAACAGTTACTAATAAATGGAACAGGGTTGGGTAATTCAATTCAGGATACTGGAAAACTGAATACAAGCAGAATTGCAAGCTAACATGGAGTATAATGATATATAAATAGGAATGATAAGAAAGAGAAGCAACCTGAAGAAAAGATGGTTGTGGCATAATAATGATAGACTAGAGGCCAAGAAAGAGAAACAAGGTTTTATAGAAATAGAGGTGAAGGAAACTAGAAAGTCATGCACAATTTGCTCAAATTTTATCCTTTTCTTTACATGAAGCTAAGTAGCCCCTGTGCCAGTTTCACTTCTTATAAACATAAGATCCCTTTTTCTTATACTATGTGCAGAGTAAGGAAGAATAATTTTCATAGGATTATAAACTGCAGATAAACAATATTTATTTGGGGGGAAGCTAATGTGCTGATAAGTTGTTTAGAAAAGTGGGTACAACTTTCCAATTTCAGTTCACCTTCTCAACAATGATTCCACAAATCACTTATAGACAAACACCTAAAATAAAAAGCATGCAAAGAACGGCTTTTTGAATTCTTGTAAACCTCTTCTCCAGCAGTGCACATAGCAGATGTCAATATTTTTTTCTGTGTTACATGTTATGCTTGGATATGTTTCTCCTTTTCTCTTGTGTTATACTTGTGTGTAAATGAGCTGGAAGGTACAAGGCATATGCCCAGTCTTAATCAAATGATCATGAGGAAGACTTAAAATGAAATGCCCACATTCCAAGCTGTTGAATCTGTACCTTTTTTACTCAATTTTTCTTCTGCCAATTTCTCTGCCCACTCCAGATTTCCTTTCTGTCTTCAGAGACTTATTCTAGGCAGCTCTGAGACCCTCTACGTAATTTCTTTCCAACAATTCATTGGCTTGGAAAAAACAAGAATTGTGCAGAGAAACCCCTATTGCATAACAAATATTTAATTCCTCTTTCAAGTAAGGAACCGAGCTGTATAAGGACTGTATAATGTTCATCAATATATCAAAGATCAAAACCTACTCCATTCCACAAGGAACTCTCCAATCCCATTAGACAACTATTCATTAGATAATCTTGTCACTCCTTATTTAACCCAGCTCAGTGGCAAGAATCCTAGTTAGGTCTTTATACTAAAACCTGACCTAACTGAAACCAGGGAGAGAAGTCATGAAGGCAAACAATACCAACAATTGCTTAGGCCAACTTTCATTTACCCCATGACTGTATGGTTCAGGACATCTTGGTCTGGATGTTCATGATCATAACGGCAAAGGATAGTACCTTCACACAATCCTTTTCAACTTTGCTTCTTATGCCCATCAATTACTAAATTGTGGGTCCTCCATTTGTATTAAAGTTCTGGGTGCAAACTGATAAACTACAATATTAGTTTATGATATTATTCATCCAGAAGACAGGGTTGCAATTAAAGTCTGAAACTGGCAGATTAGAAGAGAAAGATATTGTTCTTCAGAATTTCCTGAACATTTCTTATATACATTTTATTAAAAAAAGTTAAAAGATAAAAACTAACAAAACTTATACAAAATAAAGGAAAAAAGAGAAAGAAGGAAAGGGGGAAAAAAGAAAAATGCAAAAAGAAAAGGTCAAAAGAAAGGAGCTTCTGATTTCCACTGCAGCAAATACAAGTATGTTTACAAAATTATCTTACTCTATGAACAAAAAAGCTCTTTTTTCCATTATCTAATGTTTCCTAATCATCAAAAGTATATACCAAAATTTCAGTTTTTGTTTCATGCAAAAAGTCTCTAAGGGGCTTCCAATCAGCTACAAATATAGTTCCATCATCAACACCATCATCATCTTACTGCAGTTCAATATAAACAATTTTGCATTTCAATATAAAACACAATTACATGACTTTTTTTCCAGAAGTTTATCCATAAATCGGCCCACGTAACTTCTTTGTTCCATGAGCTGCACTGGTTACCAGTTTGCTTCCGCGTACCATTCAAGGTGTTAACATTGATCTTCAAAGCCCTTCATGGCATGGGACCAGGCTATCTGAGGAACTGTGTCACCCCCATGGGGAGTTCCCAGCCCACCAGTCAGCAGAGGAGTCAAGGAATTTCGGATGGTGGGGTCTAGGAGAAGAGCCTTCTCTGCTGCGGCTCCTGCTCTAAGGAACATCTTGCCCCTTGAGCTGAGGGCTGCCCCCTCCCTGATGGCCTTCTGGAAGGGGCTTAAGACCTGGCTCTTAATGATCTTGATGGCCTGGGGCTCCAACGGGGGGCTCATCATCATCTTGGAGGTGGCTGGTTGATCACTAGCCACCCTCACCCCCCTTTTTTTAATATATGTAATATTTTTTAGCCCACCTCTCTAGTCTGTCGGATTTTTTTATTTTATTTTAATGTTTTATTTTATTTTAATTTTTTTAACGTTTTTAATCAATGTTTTTAATGCTTGTTTTTGTTAGCCGCCGAAAGTCTCCAGATTTTGGCAGCACAGAAATATAATAAATAAATAAATCCAAAAAGAAAAGCCTCTGGTTTCAATTATACATTAAAGGCAACCCCCAAGTTAAGAAAAAGTTCTGTTCCTAACTCTGTCTTTAGCTGACATGTATATATAAGTTGGAACTCATACTTACAAAGGGATTACCTATTACTAAAAAAAAATTGGTGGATAGCATTCTCCTTCCTCAAGCCAATGAACTACTGAAGTCGCATACTGTTCTCATGAACTGCTGAAAACAAGCTGTATATTAAAAATATACAGCCTCAGCAATTCATGAAAACATAGTGCAGCTTCAGCAGTTCATTGGTTCAAGAAAGGGGAACAGCATCTGCCATTTTTAGTAATAGGCAGTCCATTCTTAAGTATAGGTTGTCCATAACTTGGATGTTCTTGGCCCAGGGATTGCTTGTGTTCTTTAAAATCTTCTAAATTAGTGCATGCATTTGTACCCAAAATTTTCTGGATGTTTCACATATCCACCAAATATGATATCTTCCTTAACAATTTCCTGAAAATTATTGGTAAAATTACTGCATTCTGTAGCTGTTCAGCTTCCATAAATATAAATCATACCAATATATCCACCTCTAAAACTCAGAAGGGCCTAAACAGTGCGTTGCTATTCTATTTCTCACTCCCCGCAACAGATTTTTTTATGATAGGCTTATTAGTAATATACTAACAAGTATATTAATGTTCACTATAAAAATGTTATGAAAATGATAGAGGAACTGTTTAACAAAAATCTGTTCTGGAAATACCATATCCTAGAATGTCTCTAAAATTCTTATATACTTAACTGTCTGATTTACACAGTCACATGAAGTCTAATATATCCTGATTATGAAGAATAATCTCAAGTAGAAAAGCAAAAACATACATTTGACATAAGGAAGCAGCCTAAATAAAAGTGCTTTATTTTTGTCCAATATACATTCTTTTCATTTAATAGTAATTTCACTCCAAGCAAGAAGACAAGAAATAATATGCTTGCCTCAATCACTATTCCAGTGATTCCTAGGAAAATTTACTAGCTTTATGCAAAAGTTCCAAATGAAATAGTGCACCAGGCAATAACATAGTAAAATTCTACACTAGTTAAATACCTTCCTTTACAGAATATTGATTTGTCAACTCACCAATAAATGGGATGAATGCAAGGGAATCCTCTGGTGTAGCCAAAGGGGCCACATTCCTCTTGTCTTCTTTACTGGCTACCAGTGCTGGTGCAGGTGGATCACAAATATCTGTTTCCTTTAAATCACTGGGGAAGACAAAATTCATCTGTCTTGCAGGAGGAGGCATTTTACGTCCAGTTGGGGGTTTTTGTCGAAGAACCACCTCATCTTTTCTTTCTTCAGCTTCAGACTGTAATGCTTCCATAACTTGAGATGGAGAAATCTGTTCAAAAGATTTCATATCATTTCCCTGTTTGGCTGATTTTTGGTCCATCAGACTTTCTGGGTTACTGACCAAGAAAGGGTCTGGATGAATAGCAGAAGCACTTGGGAGTGTGGCAGTAGGTTTCTCAACATAAGATGATGTTGATTGAAACAACTGCCTTTGAGAAATATTAAATGTTGGAAGGTCACCAAAAGTAGCATCACGAAAAGAAAGAGCATGAAGCAAGCCAGTCCGACGTTGGAACGAAGGGCTGTAGCTTCGGTAGCCAATATAACCAGAGTCATCGATGCTCTGGAGGTTGGGTTGAGAAGGATGTTTTTGCACATGTACAGAGGGAGGATCTCTGGAAGAGGCAGAAGGAATACAAGTACTTGGATGATTAGGCTGGGCTCGGTTAATTTGCCCATGCTGGTAAAACCTGTCTGATGGCAATATACACCTCCCATAACTAGGAGAAATCAAGTGAACCTGTTCAAGAGCTTCCATGGACTGCCCATATTTTACCAGATAGTTATCTGATCTTGCCCGATAATTCCAGCTATCATGAGCTGAAGACTGCATTAAAGTTTCTTGTGAAGCACTATGAGACCAGCCCTGGAAGGATGGAACATCTCCCAAATGGTCTTGCGATATACTTCGGTAACGAGGTGGCATAACATTGCACCGCTCCTCTGAAGAGCTTCGGAGTGGCACATGGTTTGAAATCCAGTTGGACAAGGCCTGCTGGCATTCTAGGCGGCTAACAGATTTGGGTCCAGTTTGAATGCATTCCCGTGAGGGCCTGCCTTCACGGTGAGCATCCTTCAATCCACCATGAGGGCGATGATCAGGAAGATGTTTGGGGGGTCCATAGCAGCCATGATTGGGCATAGAATAAGTGGGAGGAATGTAAGGAGAGGGGGAAGAGGCAGAACCTGGACAACTGCTATTGGGGTAGTGGGAGAAAGAACCAGAAGCTGGGATATGTCTTGCAGTAGGTGTATGTTGTGTCATTCCATACTGAGCTTCCTCACTACAGTGGACAGGACTGGAATGGTTGCTAGTGAAATTCTGTTTAAATTCAGTCCAGGCACTTGGATGAGTTTTATGAATTGCAGTGCTACTCAAAGGAGAAGATGGATCTGAAGATCCCGGATAGTAAGACTGCCTATTATCCACCTGTTGTCCCTGGTAAATCTCAGCTGCTGAAACATCCCGAAGAGAGGGTCTCGACTGGAACGGATAATTTTTACGTGGATAGCATATGGATGGTGGCTCAGGAATGCTCTGTGCCCCTCCGGAGTATGGTTCATTGCCCTTTAAGTATGCATCTTGAGAATATGCCTGGAAAAAGGAACAATGGAAAAATAGGTGAGGACTGGGCTAAAAACTGGGCTACTGAATCATCTGTTTATCTATATAGGCAAAGAGGTTACAAATAATACAGATACATTATTTTAAAATCACAGAGTTTTTAAAGTCTGAGGTTTTTTTTATTGATAATACTTCTCTGGATTATCAATAAAAAAATCAGAGGTGGAATGGTTTATTTAGGCCATCAAGTTCAACCACATGTTTCAGTGCAGGAATCTAAATTAAAGCTTTCAGATAGACAACTGTTTAGCTTACAGCTGAACATATCCAATAAAGGAGAGACAACCTCTCTGGATAATTAATTTCACTATTGAACTGCTCTTACCATTTAGCCTTTCTTTCTAATATTCTTATGAAATTCACCTTTCTTACGTTCAACTGTATGTTAAACGATATCCCCCAGAAATGTGCATGTATCCCCCCAATGATATTCCAGAGGTCTATAAAAACATGGTTATTCTCACAGACTTTCAGGCAAGAGAATTGTGATTCATTGATTCATTATGTTCCTTTTTATTGTTTTGCTAATTTATATTGTAAGTTGTCCAGAGACATTCTGAATTCTGGAGGCCTGTAAATCCAATAAATAAATAAACCAACACTCTGAAATAGAACAGGTTTTGATCTTTATCTATGTGACATTATTTCAGAAGTTTGAACAGTCCTGAATCTTCCATGACAACACAGAATCCCTTCAGTTTCCAAAGTATAAGATGCTCCTGCACATTGGCATAGCCACAATGTGTTCCATACTACACACAAATTCACCAGATACTGTCTAATTACACAGTTGCCCAATAAGTTGCTGGCAGTGAAGCAGTTGCTGATCTTTTAGTTCATATTATTTTAGAACATATTTTTATTTTTTGAATTTCTGTTTTTTGGTATTTGTACACTTACATGTCAAGCTGACCAACAAAATGGAAGCAAGTGGTGGTTATATAGCACCAAGGAAGAAACATGTCATGTTATTTGCCTGTCATTTTTCTGAGAAGGAATTGACACTAATCCCAAGGAACAGGGGATATTAGAGGGACTGGCCACCAAGGGGATCTCCAAAATAAGACCCCAATACTATGAAAAGTACATATCTTAACTTCTATTAACATTAGAGACCTATCAGGAAAAATGTTGATGATTTTCAGAAAAGTGATGCAGTGACAGCCTAGATATATTTTCTCAGAAATAATTCCTATTAAGTCTAGTGGTATATGCTCCAAAGTAAGCATAGGATTGCAGCCTTATATTTATTTGTTTTACTTAAGCCAACCATGCTACAAACCTGTCTGGAATACAGTATTAAAGCCAACTCCCTCTCTGTTTCCTCAATCACAAGATTTCCTGTAGGTGAAATTTAGGAAAGCTGAAAATAACATTGGAGATTTGCCAGGGGGTTATTAGTACTTAAAATCCCTTACAGAAATGGATACTGTATGTGTACTTCAGAGAACTTGAAGTTATGACCATAAGGAATCAAAATAAGGCTTTCCATTAAAGAGAAAGAAAAAGGAAGAAAACTAAGAAATAAATCTCCAAACTTCAGGATGAAGAACAGGCTGACTCATCTCACAACTAATATTCTTCAAGCTGGAAATCATATTAGGACATCCTATATGTGCAAAGAAAAGTAAGCTACATCACAGTGAAAAATGTCTAGTAATGTTTGCTGAGTCATAATCTGGAAAAATACAGGTGTGGCTATCATCCCATCTCACAAGTGCTCTTTTTCCTTACCCACCCATTGTGAACCATGAAAAGATCTTTATTAGATAATAATAATGTCGAAACACTATGCTGAGGACCAAAAAATTCTCAACTACTTCTGGAATAGCCATTCTGTCACACGCTGGAAACTTGCCCTTGTTAGATGAAACCACACTGCAGGCCAAGGACTTGCCAAGTTCCAAAAAAGGAGCTATGTTTGAAACCAGGCCTTGGCTTAACGGGGCCGCAAGAATGAAAAGAAAAGGAAAAGGAAAGGAAAAGAGGCTAGTTTCTACACTATATGGAATTTGTTCATTTCTGCCAGCAACAGCCCCTGCAATGTTAATTAAATTAACATTAATCAACTCCTCTTGCTTAATCCTTAACGCAGGATAACAAGTCCATTAAAATTAACACACATTGTATGCTGCTCAGGAGTGACAAGGTTTCCTGTTTGATCCAAATCCTGCTTTTTGTCTGTCAGGGAAAAGTCATCCTAGTTCTGGGCAGGATCTGGCCCATTATGAACACCATAATGTTTATTTTTATGGGGATGAAATGCTAAGAATTTAAAATCATTACCTTTGCCTCTTCTGTTGTTGTATTTCTAGTCTTGTATTGCATGCGCACTCTCGATCTCCCTTCTTCAAAGAAAGAAATGTTCCCTTCCCCTGGGAATCTCTAACGCCCAAGCTAATATCTCTTCTCTTTCTCAATCTTCCTTTTAAGTGTTGCTTTCAAAAAAATTGACATAAACTAGAACGCCTTGATATGGGAGGGGTGAAGAGAGCCAAGAATGTCTTTTTACACATCCTGTCAAGAGTAACTATGAAACCTCAGGCTCTGTCATTGGCTGGCTAAGCCGGCTTCCGCACCACAGGAATGCCGAACACACCCCTGTGAGGCACCGGGACAGGGGGAAACCCACACAAAGGTTCCTTTGCTATGAGATGTGAAAAAATCCCAGGCAACTTTGGGTAACAGTGCCTTGCACAGACCTGAAGTTACTGCATCTCTGGCTGCAACCCCTTTTGCCAATGTTTAATTGCAGGCAGTGCTCGATATAGTTCCAAAATGCCCTTGTTCCAATTTGGAGGTTGCTGGGAGGCTATTATAATCCAAGCTCCTGTGATGAAATTGTTTTAAAGAGAGATAGTTCTCAACAGAATAAAAACAATACAAATTTGAACTGAAGAAGAAAAGACTAGAGAAAAGTAATCAGAAAGTACAAAAAGAAATAAGGCAAAAGAAACAGCAAAGAAAGAAAAACAGTAACACCAAAGTTTCTGTTGGTCTTTGCAATCAATGCAATATACTTCTCCAAGCCTCTGAAACAGGAAAGGGGAATCTGTCACTCTTACAATATTGATGAGCTACAATTCCTAGAAGTCACCATCAGTTGGTCCAATTTTAAGGGATGCTGATCCTCCTAAGTCAGCCACATCTGAAGCAGGCCAATTTTATCAGGTAAGTGATACAACCAAGCAGAAGACTCTACTTTCATCTCCTGCCTTTAATATCACCTCACTTAGCTATGGAGAACTCCAAAACTTTTACATTCTTTTAAGGCCCCAATAAGGGTAGGCTTTGTTGTTTGTTCAAAATCATGCACTAATGCCGTACAATGTTTTCTTTGTTTGCTATTAAACCCTGTGTATCTGATCTTGTTATCAATCTGGGATACGCATTCCAATTTGTAAATCATCTTGGTTGTCTTCGTGTTTTTAATAACTCTGAAAGGAAGAGTCTCTTAACAATCTTTATACTTACAGATAGCAATGAGCAAGATAGTTGTCACTGAGCCTTAGTGTAAAATGAGAATAAGAGTAGTTTTACAAAAAAAAAACCCCGTTGAAGTCAGAAAGCCAATCCAGACAGAGGTGTTGTAAAGATTAAAGATGTCAATGTGTTACAGTATGGCACAATTTCTAGAATGGAATATCTAGTTATTTCAATTCTTATTTTGGAAAAAAAATGAAGCAAATTTCTAGACCTTTATCTATGAAGATAAACTTCAGAGCCCTGAGATTTCTATTTCTTTCTATTTCTGCTATTTCTTTACTGCTTGCAGTAGAGAATATTGTCTGCAATAAATCTTCGTTGAAATTAAAAGCTATAGATGTTACAAAATGTGCATATTGTATATTAAAGTACAAATGTCTTCTGATGAGAATGGAAGACCAGGATCATTTTAAAACTCACACAATCAAAAACCTTGAGCAAGAGAAGGAATAACAACAAGGAGGGGGAATGATCATCCAAACAAGCAGCAAGGATGCTGCTATTACCTTGCTAAATGATGTGTTGTTGTTTTTTTATTTATCATCCCTCTTCCAAAACAGAAGATTAATGATAATGCTAAGGTGTAGCCTGCCTATGTGATGTGTACCACATATTGTTTTGGCTTTTGCAGTCTAATTTTTCAGCCAACTGAATACTGTACATAGAGAGAACAGATTTTAATGATTTCAGAAATGAAGAATTCTGAGAATTAGTGGAATATAAGAAAACAAGATTATTTAATCCCTATTGTTCTTCTCTGAACATCTACTGTAGAGTTCTTCTATCTGCCATTCTTTGCGCCTAAATGCCTCACCCCTGAAGGTTTTCTTTCTTTTTAAATAATAGCATGTGTTTATGGGGGGATGTATTTATGTGTATGCATACATGCACTTAGATCCTCAAAAGGTGCTTGGGGAATATATCATCAAATCCAACTTGCTCTCCAGTCAACATTCAAGACAGTGTCTCTTGGCACTGGCAAAGCACTCACCAATTGCAGGATATCCTCATCTTTGGGCATGATGGAGAGTTCCAAAGCATCTTCACTGCAAAAGAGAGAAGGCATTTTTCAAAAAGATTAATGGTTATTAAGAATTTTCTATCACACTGCACTGTAACAAAGTTCAAACAGGGCTGTGCTCAAAGGGAAATTAGGACAGACATCTATACCTCCAACTGGCAAGGTTGCCACAACACATTTGTGTTCTGTTTGATATATTCCCATCTGTTTCCTAACTCAGTGTCCTCTACATGTATAGGACCATTATCTCTGGCCATACTGGTGGGGAAGATAGGATTTGTAATATAATACATCTAGCAAATTTCAATGTAGAAAGGCTGGATTACCTTTAAAAACCCCATACAGAAACACACAAGATTGCTAAATCAGAGCCAAGAATTATATAAGGGCATTATAGTTCTCCAGCTATTCTGACTCTTGAATACAAAGTCACATTTCTTTTACCCAATACTAGCATACCATGGCTATGAAACTGGATGTATTATATTGTAAGATACAACTTAACTTTCCGCATCATCAAAATAAGGAACAAATTATGTAATAATTCCATGGAATTATTGTTGCCAAGCATTTGCCCTTCCTCCCATGATCTTCAATCAAATGACCCCTCATCTGAGAGACAAACTATACATTATAAGGAGATGTTTTAAAAAAAACTACAAGGATGGGGAACACTGTGGGAATCAGCAGTTGCTGAACTACTATTCCTACCATCCTTCATAATAGATCAAGCTGAGTGTAACTGCTTGAAAGTGGAGTTTAGCTACATCTGGATAGACAAAGATTCATCACCTCTACTCTAAAATGTGTTCCATGAATGAAAAACATATTTTTGGATGAAGGAAAAAAGACTGGAGAGGAGGAAATGCTTTTTTTTTTTGTGCTTGATATTTTTCCATAAAACCCAAACACATGGATGCTGCTGCTCCAGTTTTGGGGTTTCAGATACTTTTAACTACAGGGATCAGTAAAGGAAATTTACATCTTTAAACAATTTTGCCTAACATCAGAAGCATATTTAAATGTAAATTATTTTTAATAGGACCAAAATCTTATGAGATCCTATATATGAATATTGGGATCTCCCTAGAAATGACTTTCTTATAACATCTCACTCTCTTCTATCTTTTTGAAAAATGAATTGCAATGCAATCTTTTTGGAGGGGAGGTCTATCTGAACCCAACCTAAGTTATTAATACCACTGGGGAAACTTTATTTTTGTTAAACAAGGGGCTAATTAAATAAATAAAAGACTAATTAAAACATCAGAAGTTAAATTTAAATGTCCAGAAAGATTAAAACCAAAGCAGCACAATAAAATGAATGGATGGCTTATAATCAATAACCCATGGAGGCAGAGGGGAGTGATGTCTTTGCTTGATACTGTAAGAGAAGCAATATTAGGTACATCGCCCTGGGGAGTACATTCCATATATGCCATTCCTCCAGCAATATTATAAATGCAGGTATATGTGGGAAAAGGCAGTTCTTTAGAGACAAGTTAAGTGTGATATAGTCATTTTGCTCATTGGTGTTTCTTCTGATTTGGCACCTACCCTCTCAGTTCACTGCAAGATTTTTCTCAAACTGCTAATCAAAATTTTTGGAATTAAAACAATATAGGCTTAATGGAATGAGACTGTATTATGTTTCTTTTAGTAGAAATTACTACTAAGCTGCAAGGAGAATCATAGAACAATAGTTGCCATTTGTCTCCTGTAATATATGTTAGTTCTCAGCTGAGATGAAATTACAGCAGCAATTTCTTGATTCAAAATCCACATCTCAAAACTACATGAAAGATTATGGGTTCAAGAAATAAGAGTTCCAATTAATGAACCATCCATTTTTTCTTTCTTTCAGCACTGATCAAACTGATCCTCATCTTTCTAATCCTTTTATTTCAACTTCCTCTTTTCTACCTCAGATAGGAAAGTCAACTATTTCCTATGAGAAGGAAAATAATACCAGCTCCAAATTGCAGAGCTAATAATGGATTTTGTGGCAATCAAGCTTGCAAGATTTTTCCAGCTTCAGTTTTTCCCATATGTTTCCAGACAACTGGGAAAAGGACTACAATCCAGAAAAAGCAGAAAAAACAATATGTATGAACCTTTTTGTAGGACTTTATATATCTTCTCATGAGCAATATTTTCATTTAATTTCTAAACATGTCTGCCAAATTATTGTTCCCTGTTTTCCTCTAGCTAGCTTATTTTTTTCCACATGCCTTTGATGTATTGGGCCAGACATTTTTTTTATCTCTCTCTCAATCCATTCAAAGCTGAATTGATTTTCACACTGCACATTCCCCAGTCACTTTATTAGATTGCCTTTACAGGTCAGGTTTTCCATCCTACAATCCATTTGCAATTTTAAAAATTAAGACCATATTTAAAAAAACAGGCTATGCAATGGGCTTATTGTGAATGAAGAAGTATTGTTGATTGCCCTTGCTTGGCTCCACTAGTTAGAAGAAGTAGTTAGGCAGGTCAAAAAGCCTCCACTTTTTGTTTGTTCAACACTATGTCTGAACAATATCTCTGGTTTGCTCAATTCTTAATAAGCCAGTTCCCTCCAATGCTAGCTACTTGAAGAGAGACATGCTAGAATAGATGAAACAGCATACAAAACATGGAGAGGAATATCTTACTTTTTCCATTCACTCTTATGGGATGAAGGAGATAAATAGGAATGATCAAAACTGCAGCAGGTTTATCAAGACAATCTTTTATATCAGACTATTTTTTATGGTACAAGACTTGAATTCAATCTTTAAAATGCTGGATTTAACATTGCCCATTGTCTGAACTTTCCAAAATGTTGGGAGGCTGGAATATGCCTATACAGAAATCTATCACCAAACCATCTGATAATATCTTTTAGAATCTAAAGCAAGAACTGAGAGCTATATTTGGCCTTTTAGAAACGTCCAGAAGCAGGACAAATGGGGCAGTCAGACAAAAGCTAAATTAAATTAATGTAAATGATACATATTGTAAATATACTTACTCTCCACATATTTATTCATTTTTCTCTTTTTATATGTGATTTAAAAAAATACAAAAATTGAGAAGATGTGACAAATTCCTATAGTCTAAAGCAAATCAGGAACACCATCAATAGTCTCTTTTGGTTTAACTTGCCTGCAATGTGAAATTATTTGGCTAAATAATCTTGCATCTTCCCTCTAAGTAAATATATTTAAATACTTCTCCATTAAAATTATTATTATTATGGTTGGTCAACCAGATATTTAGACTGAATTTGTCATTATTATTATGTAATAATAAAATTATTATACAATTTTATAATAATAAAATTACAGCTGCCAGTTCCTTAGCTGATGTTGGCTTTCATATGCATTGAGATTTTCTCAGGAACCTAGGATGTCATAAAGTAATGTGTAGTATATGCAGATCCAGGCCATGTGGCCTTTTGCAACTGATGGATAGAAATGGTGTCAATGCCCAGATTTTCTAAATACTGTCCAAAATTTTTTGTTATGGCACTCAGTGTGCCAATAACCAATAGGACTATATAGCTGATTTATGCTATAATCTTTCAACTTCAGTTTTCAAATATCAATACTCCATGATTTTCTCCAATTCTGTGTCTTCTACTGTCCCTGTTATTGACACATTTTTCACATTTCCTTTTTTATAGCTGCAGTTAAACCTGTTGTGTTATGTCTAAAAGTTTATGTTATCATTCTGCCTTAAAAATAAAAATATGTCCAGAAATTTGTAGCCTTCTTGACTTTCCATGTTTTCATGAAATTAAACTACATTAAATTCCAATGGTTGCATTGACATCTGTGGGAATGCTATAATGGGAGGCAAATAGTTACATGTGACTCAACACAAACTGCATATATCCATGCTACATCATAACACAAGTACAAAAGGTGGTGAGGGGGCAGCATGACATAAACCACAACATTCATTTGATCATCTTCATAGCATCATGATCTGTACCAGACACCTATGAATTAATGATATACTGAGAAAACTTTTTCAGAAGTGTGCTAGTATAACCACTAGGGGGAGACCTGGTCTTGAGAAGCTGCTGGAGAATTTTGGAGAAATCACTCAATTTTCTTCATGTCAAATTATCTTCAAAAGGCCACTTGTGCCCATCTTTAATCAGGATATTTTTACCACTTATTTTTAAGTGGTTAAATTCTGAAACTTTTGGATTTGGGAAAAGAGCCAGTTTGGTATACCGGTTAAGAGGTTTGCCTAGAAGATCATGAGCTCTGCCTTAGGCATAGAAAACTAGCTGCATGTTTTTGGGACAGCTACTCTTTCTCAGCCTAACCTACCTCATAGGGTATTGTTGTGAGGAAAATAGGAGAAAGAAAGAGTATTAGGTATGTTCATTACCTTTAGTTATTTATAAAATAATAAAGGAGGATGAAAAATCTAAAAAATAATTTATGTCAAATAACCAGTTTTACCCTTACTACCAGAACTGGGTTAAAAGGTAGATCTTTCACAGATTAATTTATAAGTTCATTGAGTGGATAGACTAGACTGTGTCAGGAACTTAAATCTGATTCAGTAATTCTTTTTAAAGTATCCTTGTGAAGAAAACAGATTGCCTGTCATAGGGGATGTCCTTTTCTCCTACAACCCAAATCTTTAAAAGGAGGAAACTGAAAAGCAAACGATATCAAATTTTTAAATTCACATAGGTGAGAGTGCAGTGAATAATTGACATGGTCACTGAGGGGAATGCAATTGTGACCAACAGAGAAGGCTTTGTATTTGAATCTTTCCTCACATGCAGCCAAAATAAACAATTTAGGCAAAGAAGGAGTCATATGGCATCTGGCAGATCCAGTGTCGGAAAATCCATTATTTTATTCCATGAAATAAAAATTAGTCATTGACATTTGGAGAATAAGGCGAAGTAAGATAAGAAAGCAAAAGAATGCAGTCAAAAGACTAAATAATGTAGAGTAATAGCAACCTGGATTCATACTTAGAAAGCAAGTCATTTTAATTTTGAGCAAAGTAAAGGCTTGTACTTTTTCCAAAGCCAGTTAATTAATACTACTAGAGGAGACAGTGGAGAACATAACTGGTATTTTTGTTTGTTTTCTTCTATAAGCCTCAGCCACCATCCTTTAACACAGGGGTTCCTAAACTTTTTGCCATCATATCTCTTTTTAAGGTAATCTTAATGTACAAACCTCCCCTAAAAATGCAAACACCCAGATGAACACAAATAAACTATGAAAACAATAGAATGAAACTTTGGGAAAGGTAGATATATTGTAATTATGTACTGTACCAACTACTTCACAGTTTTGGAAACCCTGCTCAAGGTCAACAATCTTTGCTGCTACTTGGTGGTCATCTGAATGTCTGCAAGCCAAATACAATAGTCTAACTGTCCTCCCACAGCATTTGAGAAGAGGAGAAAAAATAAGAAAATGGCAGACTGAAAGATTGTGATTTTAGGTCAAATAGGTTTTTTTGTTTTCATGCTTCTGACTAACAGAATCAGTTCTATCTATTCCTTGCTTTCCAGTGCTATGAAGTTCACAGGAAAATACTGGTGTCTTTAGTATAAGAGGAAAGATGGTAGAAATAACTCACCAGTTCTGTATGAGGCTGATAACCTGTGAATAGGTTTTCCCAATTATGCTTTCACCATTTACTTTAACCAGTCGATCTCCTGCAAAAAAGACAGGAAAGCAGACATTTTTAACACCCTTCACATCTTACAGTGAAGGCAAAGAACATAGAAGAAAAACATGTGGTACTGATAACATTTAAAACACCATATAATAATTTAAAAAAAAACTTCTTAAAGAACCCTCTTTCAGTTAAGATGATTGGGAGTAAGAAATGCAGCACTTTAAAAACAGCATAACTTAAAACATAACAAATGCTTTTTTGAATAATGTAATTGCTTTTTTAAAAAAATATGTTACTATTGTAGTTTTTAAAAGAGAACAAAAAAATTAAAAGGTAAAAACACAAACCAAATAGAAAATAGAACAAAACAACAAAAATATATTATTGATACAGGAAATCATTCAGGCCAATAAGCACACTGTTAAAATTGAACATATAGAATATTGATAGAGGCAATTTATAAACAGAAAGCAGGTTACTGTCAATCTCAGTTTACAAATCTGAAATCATCCTCTTTTTAACACTGAAGAGATAAAGTGAGCATGATAGAGATTGTTGTGCCTCATGTTTGGTAAATCTGTAACGCCTAATAAAGTGACAACAAATCATTAGCTTAGGTGGAGGTCTGCTATATATTCCATCTCTATATCTGGTTTAATTTTTACTCTTCAGGCAGAAAAAAATGTACAGAAAAGTAGGAAAGAACCTCTTGGAACTTTTCAGTGACACATTTTTTTTTTTTCTGCTCCAGTTTGGGGGGAAAAAGGAGGAGTGGGGCAAGAAGTAAAGCTAGGAAACTGAAAAAAATGGCTCTTCAACACAGATCTAACCACCCCCAATCATATGTTGTTAGTACATGATAGTCTATTGACTGGGAATGGGGGAAATGGATTAATCATGTCATAAGAATGGTAATAAATAGTTCTGCTAAGGAGATTTATGCTCACCTGTCTGGAGACCAGCCTGATGTGCTGGCCCATCTTCTTTTACATTTTTGACAAAGATGGTGTCCATGGGTTCCAGACGGTTCCGTGGAGGTGCTATATGTTAATGATGAAAAGAAAAAATATATATTACCAGGAGTCTTGATACCCCTTATTTATTTGTATGTTTTGCGATAAAGCCTGAATTATAACAATAAACTTCAAACTGTCCATGAAATTTATTGGAATGGGAATTTTATACAAAACTATTGTAACATTCTCTGAAAAATAACCATATGATATTACAAAATCCATGGAAAGAAAAAAGAAGAAGACAACCAACAGCAAGATGTATTTAATTATAGCAGCAATGGATGCATCACTGGAAGACTTAAACAACCAGTTTGAACAAGATCATTTTGGAGAAAATCTCGCTATATGGTCACTAAGAGTTGACATTGATTTGATGGCACATCATCACCATTATACAATCCAAAAGATGCACAGATATCTTTCATGATTACACTAATACTGCCCAAAGCATTCAGAAAACCTGAAATACTTTTATGAAGGAAAAAGAGAAAAAAAATCAATTTTTGTTCGGATCAAGTCTGCTCAATGCAGAATCCTGCTTCAAGGCATTGGAATTGCACCTTGTCTTTTAAATGAGAAAGAAAACAAAGACCACAATGATGAATTTAGATTAGCCAACTTCCAGTAGCTTTGGAAAAATATTGAGATTGCCCTCTAACTCTAGGACCAGGATCTCCTGTCATTCTTTTAAGATACATGTACAGATACGATTTCAAACTCTTCAGACATATGGATCCTCTCCAGAATTTTCCAGCCAATATGATCACTACGGAGAGCTCTGAGGTTACAGACCACACATCTAGAAAGTACTAAATTAGAAAAGGTAGGATTTACTTTGGAGAAGAGAGGTTTATCAATCTAGTGCAATATAATATATGAATACTTCATACTTTGAAACAATGGGAATATATCTGTTCCAAGCCTTCCAAACAAACTACATATTTTTTTTCTTTTTTGTTGTTGTTCAGTTGTGCAGTTGTGTCTGAATCTTCACGACTCCATGAACTGCAGCACACTAGGCCTCCTGTCCTGCTCTGCCTCCAGAGCCCACCCAAACCCATGCCCATTACACTGACTATGCTATCAAACCATCTCATCCTCTGCCTTGACTATATGGAACTTTGTAAACAAGGTGATATGTCTGCTATATGCTCTCTAGGTTTGCCATAGCTTTCCTCCCAAGGAGCAAGCGTCTTTTGATTTCATGGCTGCAGTCACCATCT
>JANHZU010001884.1:446481-459417 GCA_032468055.1 Acrochordus granulatus
TTGCCTCAGAACACAGCCATGAGTAAAGAATGGTACAAAAACATCCTCCAAGAGCAACTTCTCCCAACCACCCAAGAACAGTTTGGTAATGAACAATGCCTTTTCCAGCATGATGGAGCACCTTGCCATGAGGTAAAAGTGGTAAGTGGCTTGGGGAATAAAACATCAAGATTTTGGGTCCATGACCAGGAAACTCCCCAGACCTTAATCCCATTGAGAACTTGTAGTCAATCCTCAAGAGGCGGGTGAACAAAAAAAAAGCTCACAAATTCTGAAAAACTCCAAGCACTGATTATGCAAGAATGGGCTGCCATCGGTCAGGATGTGGCCCAGAAGTTGATTGACAGCGTGCCAGGGTGAATTGCGGAGTCTTGAAAAAGAAGGATCAGTACTGCAAATAAGCTGAATGTAATTGTCAATAAAAGCCTTTGACATTTATGAAATGCTTGTAATTGTACTTCACTATGCCATAGTAGCATCTGACAAGAAGATCTTAAAACAGTGGAGCAGCAGACATTGTGAAAATTAATATTTGTGTCATTTTTAAAACTCTTGGCCAGGACTGCAGAATTACTGTGCAATTCCATGTTTCCAAAGTATTTCAATCAGGAAGCCAGATGAAAATGACTAACAGAAATGCATTTATGGCTTCAGGAACAGGATAAACTAGATATAATTCTCCAGGTATATCTGAAGCACTTTACAATTCAACCCCATCCACTTTTTAACTGTTGACTATTCCTTGGAATAATTTAGTCTGGAATCAAGAGAAGATAATATTCCTGCTGGATATTTCAAAATTATTTTTTTTTACTGCTATTGGAATTGTTTTTGCCAACAAAAGCTAAAAAATAATTGCTGGCTATTATATATCTTGCTTTATAAACACAACAAAAGAATATCTAAATGCTGCATGAGTCACCTCCAACACATACAAAGATGTGTACAAACTCACATTTACCTGGTACTCTTGATCGCAAGAAGTAAAGGAATTTTCCGTTTTTGGAATGCATGATAGCACGTTTAATGAACTCCACCACAGACTGGCAATGGTCCTCAAACTTTGGATGGCACCAAAGGCTAAAGGTTCCTGAGCCAAGAAGAAAAGTGCATTATAAAATAAAGAAGTACATGGGTGGAAGTACATGGTTTGTAGAGGCTGGCTTTGTGCAAGCTCACTAAGATAAAACACAACCATAAGACAGAACACTGGCCTTTGGAGATTTAGATTTGAAAAGCACATTTTACAATAATTCATAACAGAATCCTATCCTTTCAAACTAAGTAACAAATCATCCTAATGTGAAGCCCACACCTCCCATTCACTCACCTCGGTAATGCTCCATTCTAGTGTGATGGGTAATACCCTGTGAGCGAAAGCTGAGACTCAGAATGTAGCGAGGATCAGAGCTGTCACGAACCAGGAACGATCCATCCGGCTTCCCTTTCAGCTTCATTTCAGCATCTTCCCAGTTCATAGGGCCCCAGTACCATCCACACTAATTTAAGAAAATATTTATTTATTCAGTGGTTTATCTGAGAAATTGATTCCAATGTATTAAAAAAAAATCAAACACTGGAGCATATTTTTTAAATAGTCAGTTCCACATCCTCAGAATGCCAAAGCACAGACTCATTTATCCAAGCTGGTCCTAGGAGATGACCTGCCAGAATTCCAAGCCAGTGTGGCAACTGGGACTCCCTCCCTTTGAGCCAAAAAACTCATAACTGCCCGTTTCCTTCCAGATGACAAAAAGTATAATACATATCTATTCGAGGTTCTTCAACATTTTGAAGATAGCACTCTATTTTTCAGAACAGCTTTTTCTGATAAAGCAAGATTGGTCTAGTGGTTAAGGTAATAACTAGCAAATGGGAGGTTTTAAGTTCTAATCCTGTCTTAGCCATGAAAGCCAGCTGACCTTGTATCAGTCACTCTCAGCCCAACTCAGCTTACAGGAATGCTGTTATGGGGAAAATTGGAGGAGGAAGTTCTAAATTTGTTCACTGCCTTAAGTGTTTATAACAATAATAAAGATGGGATATAAATAATATTTAAAAAAAACAGATCCAGCATTGCCTGACATATTCTGTCCCTCATGAATATGCAGACTGACACTATAGTAAACAGCAAAATAAAGTTACTTAAAATGGCAATAGGGGCATGCCTAGGTCATCCCTTCCAAACTGTATAGCTAAATGTCTATGTGTATCCAGGTTACTTTGAGAGCACAGATTAATCTCTAAATATCCAAATATCTCTAAATGTTTTGATTGTCCTGCACTCTGCTAAGAGAGAAAGTTATAAATTTCTGCCATCTCTCATTAGCTATTTGAACTGAGAAAGCTTCCTGGATGGGAAGTGAAATGTCTTCAAAAAACAAAAAAATAAAAGTCCAGCTGTCTTTTTGAGAAATTTTGCAATCCCTTCCAAACAATTTATATCTTGCAACCAGTAGGACATATCCTGCAGTCCATTTACTGTCAACCCTCTAATCTTTTCAAAACTGTATTCAAAGAGAATATCAAACATAATTGGAAAAAAAGCATCTTAAGTATCTTTACTGAACAAATAAAAGCCTTACTTTTTCTAATTCACGTAAGCTAGCTGCAAAACTGCTTGAATCAGGCCGATAAAGGGGGCACTGAAGGTGCTGTGCAGGTTGACTATGTACTGCTTCAGGTGCTCGGATTGGGAGTATCCGGGGAAATGCATCTGAAAAAAAGATAGAAAAGATTAGATGACCCAGCTAACCCCAACAGATATAAATATCAAGCTTTTGGATAGAAGATTTCCACTGAAGATTTCCACATCTATGTTTGTGTTTTAATCCAAAGAGTAACTTCAGACTCCTAATTCTTTTCCACCACTGTAGCCCATTCCCGGAAAGAGAAATGACTGCAAACAGAAGGTCTGTAGTGCAATCTAGTGTACAGCTATCCAGGCTTTAACCTTGCATCATCTATTTTAGCTTCTACCAAGATGCAATAGGGCTTAAGAAGACTGACACATAATTATAGAATGCGGCATGTCTGAAAAAGTGCTCCATACCAAAACCAAAGTGAATTCAAGCTACTTCTTTCTTCTTTTGAGTAACCTTAATTTTACCAACTTAATCCAGGAAAAAGTTTCTTTACTGCTGCTAGCTTTATCTCCTTAAGAGTCAGAAATCACTCCAAGATCTGCCAGTAAATTCCAAAGAACTCTCAGCTTACCTCTTTGGGCTATAAGCAGCATTTCGACAAGCAGAAATTGTCCAAACCAGGAATGAAATCTAGCCCATTAAGCATGGTTTCACTTTCCCAAACCTGGTACCTGCCAGAATTTTTGCAGCAACAATTCTTAGAATTCCCAGCCCAACTCTATGCTGGGCAGGCATTTTATATGTTGCACTTGCACACTTCTTTAGGATGCCAGAAGGGGGAAAGCAGATCTATTCCTGTTCTACTTATTTCTAACCACTTTCTTCAGGTTATCAGACCTGGAAGCCTATAGGAAGGGAAAAGGGCACAAAGAATAAAATATCTGGGTAATTTTCACTTAGGACTATACAATACAAATGGTTACTACTAACTGGTATGCTGAATCCTATTTGGCTCTATTTCACTGAAAACTATAGACAAGCTAAGAAAGAAAGGGAGGGGAGGGGAAACAACAGTATCAAAATGAGCTACAAATTCTATGTCAATTTCCCTATCAAGAAATTCATAACAATAATTATAGGAACTATTGGGTTAAATTGGACTAAAAATTAAAAACTATTTACCTATTAACAAGTGGAGACGCAAAATATCTCCAGATAAATTTCCATGGCTTGGAAATTAGGGGAGAAGTCTAGTGCACTGAACAATTTTCCACAGAGGCAGATTGTTTTGGTTCAAAATTATATTGATCAAGACAAAGTTATAATTGGTTAAAGTTTTTAAAAGAGACAAGGAAAAAGTAATTGCTCAAAAACTCCAGTAACATATCACTGGTCTAAAGATCAACACTTTCAGCTCTACAAAAAAAAGGTTGCTGCCCAAGTTCTGGTAAATTTCAGGAAAAGGAATGGGGTGGGGGGAACAATAATACATCCTCTGGCCACTTTCATGTGAAGTACAATTCTATAGTTCTATTTTAATTTTTGATTCACTATTTCCATGACTCCAAATAGAAAATAATAGATGTATACAAACACCTTGTTATGTTCATACCCAGATGGTATTATGGTTCACTTCCATTCTTGTTCTTTTTGCTTCTGAGAAGAATCATTATGCTTGTGCTTATTTTGAAAAAAGCACAAGCCAAATTAATCTTGAAAGCAAACAATTCTCATGCTTCCTTACAGGTCAGCAAAGCCACATTTATATTACTTCAAGAAAAGCACAATCTAAATTAAATAGAGAACTGCCTATTATGCATCTTTTGCATAAATTAAACACCTTTTGCAGACGCAGCCATGGATGCATTTAACATTAGTGATTAATTCTAATTATTTTGTTCCAGAATCACTACTAATAAATATCCAATGGAAATATGCAAGTTCTCTCTCTTTATTACTGTTTTGGAAACAATTCAAATCACATTTCTTCAAACAGGCTTTTTAGAAAACATAATTATTCTAAGCATTTAATTATTGTGTTGTGACTATATTTTTGTAAGTTAAGAACCATGGGAATTGGATGGCATATAAATTTGATAAATAAATTAATAAAAATACATTTTTGATCTCAAGACAGAAGATGCTTCCTTATTTGACCCCAAGTTTTGTTGGGCAGTGAAAACTTATGCCTCTTGACTTATTTTTAAAGATGATTGCTAAGAAGGAATTATGTTCTTCATAAATTTGCTACTGATTTAATTATAATACTTGATAGAACCCATTAGCACAAGATACTGTAATACTGTCCAACAGAAGCCTAAATGAACTATAATTCATTTGTATAGAGAAGGATACAAAGAAGCAGCCAAAATGATGGCAAGAATTGCTCCTTCTGCTACAGACATACACCATCCTAATATAAGGATGATATGGCTCCTTCCAATCACTTCCATTTCATAAAGAAAAATACTTCCTATCAGAATAGTTAAGTATTTTAGCATTCTTGCTCTTCATGGTGGGGAATTTAGGTGCTTGAACAATTAATCCAATCAATTATAATATCCCCAAATTTCAGTAATGGGATTTCACCAGTGTAGTATCAGGACATAGCAGAGACTATTACCTCATATGGAAGAAGCAAAAGAGACAGGCAAAACTGCAAAGAACTTTATAAAGTGAATGAGAAAAAATATGTCATGAAACTCTGTGTACCCTTTAAGATTGCTCATCCATACTTCCTTTGTGAAACAGAATACAACCAAGAATTAGAGAAAAAAATGGAATTATTTTCTATGTTTTCTATTCCTTGCATGCTGCCTTGAGCCCCCAATTTAAAAGCCCAGCAACTGGCATATTATCCCATGGAAATTTAGAAAGAAAATAGGAGCAAAGCTGAACTGACCAGGGGCATGTGGTGGAGGCGGTGGAGGCAGAGGAAAAGACTGGAGGGATGAAGACCCCATTGGATTCACTAAGACAGATGTAGGCAATGTCCCACTGATATCATCTAGAAAAAGAACAAAATAGAGAGGTCCAAGAGATATGAAAAGCAACAGAGCAAAAGGCCAAACGCACACTAGGCTCTCTTTCTCTGAGCATCTGAACATCCATCTTATCTGGCTTCAACATCAATAGAAATGTGTCTGTAGACAGACCTGTGGAATTTACTCATATCTAGTTGCTGAATCTGTAGACTAAATACCACCATTCAAAAAGAAAAATTTTTCAGTGTTGCCCCATCTTACATCTATCACTGCATGCAGAATAAGTAATTCTGGATAATAAACTTAGCTTTTTATTATCCAGAATAATTAATAATCCTGAATGTGATTATATGCATACATACATACAGATACACACCAAACTAGGATGTGTGCTTCAAAAATGATTCAGTAAAAGTGCTTCAGATCTTATGCCAATGTTAGCGTCTCCCTATTCATTAAAGTAGCCTGATATTTTGATGATTTCTGCATAAGCCTGGAAAAAATGATACTGCTTTAAGAATCATGCTCATGAAGAGATTGGTTCCTTAAAGTAGCAGCCTATTGTTCTTCATACTACTACCCTCCCCATGGCTAGCAGAAGCAGAATTATGGAAGCTATGCAAGAAGATATGATTTATGGAGTTGATAAAATTTAGCTCTGAATTGTTGTGTAGCTTAGGATTGGAGGGTAGGAAAAAATAGTTGCAGAACTGAGAATATATACGAAGGTGCAGCTTTGAAATCACTCCCATTAAAAGTAGTACAGTATAAATCATTTCTAAGAGATCCATCTATAGGTAGTCCTCATTTAGTGACCGCCTCAGTCAGCAACCATCTGAAATCTATGACAATGATGAAAAAGTAACTTTACCACCAATCCTTGCATTTATGACTTAAGCAAGTCTGTAAGGCAAAGAAAAGCTGAAATAAGATAATAAGCGCAGCTGTGGTTTAACTTAATGACAGAGTTGCATTCCCAATTGTGACCACTAAATGAGGACTATCTGTGTTCAAAAGTATTATCTCAAGGCAGAAAAATATGGCCATTATTTTTGGGCTAATTAAAAAAAGATTTTGGGCTAATTAAAGCTTGAAAAAAGCTTTTAAAAAGGCAGATAAAGAAGCAAGAATACCTAGAAGGCTGAGGCTTCGCCGTGGAGGAGGTGGAGGTGTTGGAGGATGTGGAGATGTCAGGCCATGCTGAGAGATATCCACATCTACCAGTGATACTGTCTCACCTGCAGAGAGAATGACAAATAAGGTAGTAAAGCCAGCAATGCTTTGGAGCCTAATGCAAATGTAACTTTATCTAGCAAATTCAAGAGTTATTGTTAATGTCAGAAGTAGAAGTCTACAGACAGAACGATCTCTGACCTCAGGGCTTATGTCAATTATATTTGCCACAATATACACCCACGGATCACTCTTTAAAAGTGTTCCAAAACTATCACCAGGGGCAACCAAGTTGCTTTCTGAGCTATATATTTCAGATGATAGTGATCTGAAGGTGATCATCTTTCAGAGACCCTTTTGTGTCAATCAGAGTAACTGCATAGGAAGAATATAAAACAGGGCTTTTCTGTGGTAGCATAATGGTTATGAAATCCCTATCCAAAGGAGATTATACTAGTTTCCCCTGCCATGATTTTGGACAGTCATGTGTGTCATCTCATTTTTAAGGAGTTTAACTGAAAACAGAACTTGTCAGCTCTGGTGTTTCAATCCTTGTATTATCTTTTGATTTTTTTTGTCTTATAAGCTGTTGTGCAGGCTCTTTTTAGAGCCAAAAGCCATTATATAAGTAAGGTCATTCCCCCTGCCTATGAATAATTAAACTCAGGGAGTTAGCTGACTCTCAGATTTGCTGAAGCAAGTTTTGCTAAGGGAGTATCTGGACAAGTGCTGAACTATGAAATATTCAATCTGTATCTCAAGGCACAGAATAGTATTGTATTTTACACATGCCTGTGAATATCCACAGTTTGTCTCCAAAACCTTTAAGGATCAAAGAAGACACAGATTTGACCAGCAAATTTTAACCACAAACAGCAAAAGCAATCTTCTGCACTTTAAAGAAAATATCTTTGTGAGTTGGGTTAAGGAAAGATAGTTTTCTATTTCACAATGAGGAAGGCATACTCTTATTATATAGTATAGCAATTGAGAACAGCTTCTGGTTTTATTCTGAAATCCAAATACTTAATGAGTACAAAAATTCAAGCACCTAGAAATGCTTCAACAAATTTGGCTAACTATAATTCCCCATCCCTGTGAATCCTCAGACATATGCAGAACCTAAGGAAAAGAAAAATTCAGAAACAACCATACAGTCAGCTACATGGTTAACTGGAACAAACAGAAGACATAATATCAAAACCAGGTCTCAATATTGCACAGGCATATCAGTATCTTGTGAGATTTCAGTTAAGACCATCAAATTCTTGAGAGATTTCATGATGAAAACACAAATCTAATGAGATGTGCCCCATTTAAAGATTTATTGTTATTATTTTCTGAGGAAGATCAACGATGCTTGGCACTTGACAAGGTAACTAAATCCTGTTCTTTGATCAAGAGTTATGGTATGTTCTCCAGATTCCAACCATGTCTTCTACCCAGAAGGAAAAGATGCTTTTAAAGTTTTCATCTTGGAATTGTTGGAAGGTACTGCAAATCTTTCATGTTGAGGTATGGCTTACCTATTATAATACTTAGACAGAAGTTAGAATCAACATTTTATTCTTCACATTTCCTTGGCTCCAATTCTATGGCAGATTTGGGGGGAAAACTTCTTAAGACATTGGCATATGTATTTTCATCTGAATCAATTCCATATAACCTCACCTGATTTCACATTTAGGTTTTTATCTTCAGTTAAATACAAAGACATATTTAATTAGAAATCAAATGTTAGCAGAGTGGTTGGTGCCCCAGTTTGGACAATAAAACTCTTCTAGGTTCTAGGAGAGAGACATAATCTAATATATAGTGGCAGCTATACTAATATTCTACTATTGTATGATGAACTTGATATTGGAGGAAAGTTTAAGTAGCTAGACAATGTCCCATTCAATTTACTCTGTGAACTTTCTTCCATAACACTAAAAGAGGTTCTTAAGTGAAGGCTCTCTACAATAGTCTTCATCTATGATATCTGAGAATGATCAAACATGAAGCCTAACCCTTCTGAATATTGCCAGATTGGAGAAAGATATTTGAAAGAAGACTTTTTGGCTAGAGATGAGAAAATGTATAGTCCTGTATACTCACAAATACATGGTACTTCTTTATGTACATATGTGTATAGTTTCAACATCAGATTCACTCTAAAACTTTAACAAATAGTGTGGCTCAGAGTCTAATAGCAACATGATAAGAGAAGAGATCAAGTTCAATGCTCACCTGTAAAGAGAGGACCAAAAGCAACTGGAGAAAAGGCACTTTGTGTTCGCATCAGTCTTTGTTTTCTATAAAAAATATAGACAAAAGAGTCTGTAAATAAAAAGATTACTGCATTCACCTCTCCTTTTACTTCTACTTGCATTAAGATCTGATTCAATGATACCATAAACTCTATTATTTTTTGCCTACAAAAAGTATAGAGCAGGTAAGCCCTGAAGGAATCGATTATTTGGTCATAGGACTGCCCATTTATTACTTCAATTTATATACTATTCTACTGATTAAGTCACGGAGGGAAAAAACTGAAGAGTAAAAAAACCCTATAATTTTTAGAACAAGTTTAAAAAAATAACCCCTCCATAGTACTGGCTATGGCCCAACAACATCAGGAGACCTTCTACAAGTGTAAACTTTTTAAGATAATCAAAACCCAAGGCCACAATGATGTTGTACCTGCCTGCATCTCAGCAACCTGGAAAGAAAATATGAACACTTAGTTCATTCCCCTAGAAAACAAAAATGGTGGCAAAGTAGCAATATGATTTTTGCTGTTTTAATTAGTAAGGAATACTTCATGATAAAACTCACTCCACTATCACACAACACATCTTATAGAATTAATTCATATCCTGGGTTTGCAAAAAACACACACTAACCAAAACTCATAAAACAATTACAGCAAAAAAAAAGAGGTAAACTTAGCAAGTTGCAGAAATGCTAACTACAACTACTTTTCCTAGGTGAAAATGATCTACGCGCACAGCAAAGTGTCATATGTAAACAAAGGAAGTCAGTCCAAGACTTTTCAGTTTAAATAATCTGGGAATCTACTTTCGGGGGGGGAAGCATAATTTTATTATAATAGATGATTTTATAATAATTTAATCCTTTATCTAGCTAGTGCTTAAATTTCCATTCATATAAAGACTTCTGATTCAAGTGTTATCCCAAGATAGCTTGCTGCCTAAGAAAAAGCAGGAAATGGGATCCATGTCAAAAAGGCACAACATCCAAGGTCAATTTGCCTCTGCTCATCCTCTGTGTGCTTTCATTTTACAGACAGAAAGAGAGAGACCAGGAAAAGGAAATTGAAAAAAATTGGCTGAATTTTCTTGCCTCTATGTCCAAAACGCAAAAGAGATCACACTCCAGATCTAAACAACACCCCAGACTAAAATGAGTAAACTATTTTATTCATCCACCTTGCAAGCAAGATATTAGACTTAGTGATAAAACAGTTTAGCAAGCTTATGAAATCAGTATATTTTTCTCACAAATTTGTATCAATACAAAAACACAAACTATTCAATCACATTTTACCCAAGTTGTGCAATTCAACTTAGGTTGTTAATTTATACTTTAATGTAGTGTGTGAACCTATAAAGTGGATTGATTAAACTAACCAACTATGTCACCCAGGTAAAGTCAATCTATGAGAAAATCCATATTAAATCCCCTAGAAATACTACATCTCTTAACCTATTGTCATTCAGAACTGTGGAAGGCAGCAGACACAAACTTAATGAGCAAAACATTAAAACATTTTTGCTGAAGAATTTTTCTTAAGTATACCAAAAATCCTTCCAACAATAACTGGAATTTACCACAAGTAAAGCTCTTCTATTAAAGAAGCCACCTTCAGTCACTTCAGAGACATCTGCAGAAGATGGCAAATGACAAAAGATGCATCATATAATAGGCTGCCTTTTCAGCCAAACAGAATTTATATCCCAAATAGATGGAACTTATGAAAGATGCAGAAAAGCTTCTCATTCAAAGGTACACACATATGAGGTTTAATACCATTAAACCACCCAATTTATGTATTCATCCCCAACACTGGATGCAAGGCTTGGTTTGCATTGTGACATTGACATATTTTCATCATTTTTTCATCACCGTGATTTGTATCACACACATACTGTAATTTGCAATAAAAAAGTCCTCCAGTCAATTAGTCCCAAAATTGCAGTTTTCCCTCCCTCACAATCCTTTGGGGAGAAGTGAACAAACAACCTCAGCTCTTCTTTCTTTTAAAATTAGATCAGTCAGTGACAACATTTGCTGAATAGCTGGAAAGAGCGGCTCAGGCAGAAGAACACTTTCTAAAGATTAAGGAATAGGTAGCATTCACCGGCTAGGCTGGTGTAGTGGTGAAAGTATTAAGCTGGAAACTGGGTGAGTTTTAGTCCTGCCTTAGGCACAGAGCCAGCTGAGTGACCTTGGGCCACTCTTTCTCTCAGCCCTACGAAGGAAGCAATGGCGAACCACTTCTGAAAAACCTTGCCAAGACAACTGCAGTGATTTGTCCAGGCAGTCTCCAAGAATCAGATATGACTGAACGGAAGGAAAGAAAAAAAATATTTACCAAGAATGAGATGGGTGTCCATATGCAAAGTCTTCTCAAATAACTATGCATTTTTTAAACTTACGGTGAGATGATCAGCTCTATAAGGTTTGCTACTGTTGTTTGATAACTAAGAGAAAAAATGGTAGTCAATAGAATTCCAACATAGGAACATCTCAGCCACCCTCGCAAGCATGCAGAGCTAAGTATCAGTGGGTCGTCTTTGCGGGTGGGGGCTGAGAAGGACTTTAGCTGCCATATTTTGCCCACTGCAAAAACTATTTAGGCTAACTGGTACAGTAGCACTCCAAGATCCCAAGTAAAAACTCTACACGCAACAGGAACTTGAGACATCAAAGCCAAACCTAGACAAAACGTGCCTTCTACTAATGAGAAGTGATACTAGAGGATAACCAGTGTTTTCAATTCAAGGCCGGTGGAACAGGCTTCAGAATATATCACACATAAAGCTGGATCCTTTCGGCTCTGAGCTCTGGACACAAACAGCTGATGGTGTAGGAAACACAGCAACCCTGAGGTATTTTGCCTTCCTTTCTTACACCGGGGAGGACTTGCCGCGCCGGCGCGGCTAAGGCCGAAAGATCTGGAGGGGCCTCCCCAGTGTTCAAACACCGCGTCTGACGGAAGCGCTCCTCCGAGGAGTTTGGATAGGCCCGCCACTCCAAACCACGGGAAGGCCAGCCGCTTCCACGGCCCGCCCGCGTCCCTCCCGCCGGCATCTCCCCTCGCTCCGTCCGCCCCGCCGGGCTCGTGCGGCGGAGTGCCGCGCGCGCAAGCCTCCTCCCTCCCGACGGCCAACGGCCCGACCGCTTTTCACCTGCTCGGGTCCTGCTCCCGGAACCCAGGTTGAGACACGTCGGGAAGGCTTCCCGCCGAGCCCGACGGGGCTGGCGCGGCAGCGGCCTGCAGAAGTTCCCCCTCTCCGATCCGCTGGGCGCCCGCGGCAGCCGCGGCGCTGCAGGACGGCCCGCTGCAGCTCTTGGTGCGGAAAAGGCGGCTCAGGCGAATCTTCAGGGAGCCTTTCCGCCTCGAAGCCGAGGAGCCGGCGCGGGGGGTTTCGGCGGCGGACGCCGGGCCTGCTGGAGGAGGAGCAGCGGTAGTAGTAGCGGCTACCACCAGGAGGGCTGCAGCTGGCAGCTGAACACGGCTGCTCCCCGTAGTGGCGGTGCTGGGGGGCTCGGCCTGCCCCGCGGCCGCCTCCTCGTCGTCCTCCTCGTCCGGTCCCAGAGCTTCTAGCACTAGCAGGGCGTCGCTGGTCTCTTCCCCCGGGGGCAAAAGGGGCAGAGTGGGCGGCGGGGCCGTCGCCGGCTGAGGCAAGAGATTCAGGCAGGGGCAGTCGCCGGAAGGCTTGCTCAACCCTCCTAGCACCGTCGAGGGCGCCTGATGGAGCCCCAAGGCCGCCAGCTGCAACTCCAGGCCGGCCCCCGGGGGGAACAGGAGGCCGCCCGCCGTCCCGCTCCAGCATCGTCCTCCCCCCGGCTCGCCCTTCGGCTCGTCCAAGAGCGCGCACCTGTGCCTGGCGCACAGGAGCTCCGGCGGCGGCTGAGGCACTGGCGGCGGCAGGCAGCCGGCTGGAGGGCCGGCCGGGGACGCTCCG
>JANHZU010001884.1:469992-487565 GCA_032468055.1 Acrochordus granulatus
CTGCTCCATCACCAGCCAGGGAGGGAAGAGGGTTAGCGAAAAATAGAGAGTGGGAGACAATGAGACAATCCTGTAGATTATAAAAGGAGGCAAAATAGTATTCGGCAAGTGTGACTCTGATCTCTGGGGACATTCATTTTGCAGATTGGTTGACTTCTTTGTTTCTCATGGCTGTATTCCTCTACTTTTTGAGGATTTCAACATCCCCACCAGATACATCAGGAGCTCTAAACAGCATTTTTCCATGGTTTAAATGATTTTTACTGGATAACACAGGTATTTTCTACACCTTTTGCTAAAACATGGAGATTTGTCTTTTGGGAATACTTATTTGGTGCTTCCACCTCAAATTTCTACAAGCAGCTGAAAACTTCCAACATCAGCCATCAGCTCCACACAATACCAGGACACCCAAAATGAAGGAGTGGATGCCTTCATCTTCATCTTTTTTGGTTTCAGCTTTCACTTGGGTGCCTATTCTTAATTTGGCTGATCCTGAGGGATCAGAGGCAGCAACGGCCTTCCTCTACTCTGGAGATGTATTGAGCCTCTCACAAGCCAACTGTACCCAGAGATTTGAAATGAGGGCTTTGGGGAAGGACTCTAACCCTCCACCAGCCTTACATTCTTATCTACGTAGTGCTACTGACACCTTGACCCATGCCACCAATTTCCTGAATATGGTCTTCCAGATCAATGACATCCGGGAGTCCAGTGTGAAAGAGGATGTAGAATGGTATCATGCCTTGGTGAGAAGTGTTATGGAAGGGGATTCCCAGGTTTACCGAGCCATACTAACTTTTGATGTTCATCCTTTGTCTTCCAAGCCCCAAATGATACTCCAAGCTACGAAAGGGAATAATGAGATCTTACTCCAGGATCTTTCTGCCTTCTCAGAGAATCTAAGGAATTTAACTTGGGAAAATGAGTGGTTCAATTTCTTCCGATTACAGAGGACTCCATTACTTTATAAGAGAATCCTCAGCAATGACCTTAAAACTCTAGACACTCCCAAATGGAGCCAAGGAGATAGTTATGTGATGGATCAAGGCTATGTCAAGTGGTCACCACCTTTCCTGGAATGTGAAGATGGAAAATTCTTACCCACCTGGATGATTACACTCTCCTCTTCATTCTACGGCCTCAAGCCTGACCTCAATCCAGAATTCAAGTGAGTGGAAGAGGATAGTGATAAGGGGTGAGATTTTGATCCAAACTACATAGGATACAGGAGATCCACCACTGGATCTTCTCCTATTAGAAAAGCATAAACAACTGTTAGAGATCTGGGGAGGAAAGAAGTTGGATGGAGAATGTAGGGAGAAAAATCTACGTTCTCCAATACCCTTCATGGTGAGGCTGACTTTTACTTTTATCATCATGCATAAAGACTAAATATATTTATCATTATTTATTGATCACTAAAATACATATTCCACTGAAAAGCTTACTGGGATGCAAGAAGCTGCTTACAAAATATCACAAAGTTAAAAAAAGATTAATCTCTATCCCAGAATGTGATATCCCAGAACGTGATATTAAAAGTAAGAATAGCAATAACAATAATATATATTTCTCTCAAGATGTGTAAAGAATTTTCACAATTAAATAATTATTACTTGCCTTCTGCTGGGAAAGTTTGGGTTAATCTCTAAAATAGGAAGGACATGAATTCAACTTTTCTAAGGGTGAAGCTGAACTGTGATCAGTTGCTGTGATGGCCTGTATTTAAACATAATGAGAAAGCATTCAATGTATATTCAGAGGCAGCTTTTAATTTATCCTATGAGATTTTCCATGTCACAGAATAAATTCCTAACAAATACTTTCTCAAATTAATGTCTGCAATCCTAATCCATCCTTCACACCCTAGTTGTGAGATTGGCCTGGAAGGGAAAGAAAATATTCGGTTTTAGAATTTATTCCTTATTTTAAAGAATACTTAAAATCCTACTAATACTGAATTTTAATATTAAATAAGTACATTGTTAAGTACTTTATAAACTTTAAGTAATACCCAAAACCTGAGCTGAAAAATAGAAATCAGATCTGGACAAGGAGCCCCCGAATTCAAGAGAGATGGANNNAAGAGAGATGGAATGGACAGTAGCATTCATCAGAAAGGATCTCAGAGACTACTTATATCATTTTCTCCTGATATACAAGTTTCTATTTACTTATATTCTATTGAACATTTGTAATTATCCATGGAGAAAAACGTCTTCAGGATTTATATCGCTTTCTTTCCTGCTTGCCTAGAGAAGATTTTAGGAGTTATTAGGACAATTCCTTTTTATAAATCTACTTTGTTATTATTTCATCATTGTTTACAAACCTGGTCTGTGCATTCAAAAGCTGCTTCATCTTATTACATCTGGTGATTCTATTTATCCAGGGTTAATTTAATCATGGTTTACCAATATCTAATTGCCTGAAGATATTGGTAAACCATGATTAAGTTACAGTAGGTTCACACAATACACTAAAATGGTGTGGATCATTAGTTAGTTCACCCAAAAGACAACCAATTCTTTTTCATTTGAAATGCGGATGTCAGGGAGAAGGCTTAAAATATTCTAAGACCCCAATCTCACTGGTAAATATCTTAGAAACTACCAATCTAGTGTGGAATGCTGAGATTTAAAATATTGTATGTCAAAGATAAATTATAAATGGGTGCCAAGGATAGTGTTGAAGAAACTCACCCTATTGTCTGTAGGATTAGCCTCCTTTTAAGAAGGATTTTCATGCATATTGAGGAATCTGTAGGCTCCCTCTTGATTCGCTCTGTTCAAAATTGGAGATTATTCCATGGGTACTTTAGGTTAAAAAATAGCTATGTTACATGTTTCACATAAGAACTATGTCTCTTCTGATTTTTAGAAATTTCTTGCCCATCTACCTGAAAACAATTCAGAATAACCATTTAGAAGTCTTTCTTATTTTAAGGGATTGATTTTCATAACAGAATGCTATTGTGGTCTATCTGATGTAATCCCACTGCTAATAGAAAAGCATGAATGTTGCCACTTTGCAATTGATCTGCTCAAGTCTACAATCACAGTCTGCTTGGTTAGCTATAATTTAATTCTGGCACCAGACTTGCACTAATAACTAACAAACTCAGATAGCTGCCAGCCATTCAGCAGAGCCCACTGCTAATGTAAATAACCACTAAAAGATAATTTTGATTTGGAAACTTCAAATAGCTATGAATGGCTTGAATAAGACTTATTTATTTATTTCCTGTAACGTCCCAAAGTAATTGCCTTCCATGGTATGGTGGAAAATATAGATTTTGACTCACTCAAATGGCTTATTGCTGTTCTGAGGGAGAAAATTTCCTTTGGATGAAAAATGTTCCAGGTACAGATTTTCTGTAGCATAGGATGTGGCAAATCATTCTGAGACACTACAAAAGCTATCATTTATTCAAAAGTGGTTGTGACAGTACAGCACATGATGCCATAGTGGTTTATTCCAATTGTGGTTAATTCAATTATTTAGTGGTTTATACCAATTGTGGTTTATTCAATTATTTTTATTGTTTAGGTTCAGAAGACATTCTGAATTATAAACTAACCACACTGGTTGGATTAGGACAATACACTAGAAGAGAATATGGTTAACTAGTTGGAGATGTAGTATGTTATTTTAAATATAGCAAATACTTAACTAGATATTCTAACTTGGTATAAATAGGGCTATAAAATCCAGATGCCCATTAGATGGTAGCAGAGAGATACAAAGCCTATAATACTTTGCTGCCATCTGAGTCTTATGAGTTTTTGCAGTCTCCAAGATAGAAGAAAGCTTCCTATGCTCGTTCTTGTCAAATAGTTCAAAAATGAGATAAGCTTATTAAAAGTACCATAGAATGTCCTTAATTTCAGGAAAAGCTTGGGACATTTAATATATATGATCACTGAAATACTTCTGTGTGACACATTAAGTCATACTGTGGGTTGCTCACCATGTTCTTCAAATCCATGAGTCCCATAATCATGCTCTGTAACTGTGGCTGCTTTAGATTAGTTAATCTAATCATGCTGAGGCATGCCATATTCGAGGATAATGGAGGGTTAAGCAGCCATTAGCCTTCCGAGAAAAGAGGGAAGCTGTGCAATAAAGTGTATGTAATCAGGCTTTGTTTTGAGAAACAAAGTCAGAAGGAAGTATTAGCTCTCTGCTATCCCTGCTCATCCTGACTGACTTATAGACTAAGTTGTTTGTTCAATAAATAAATTAAAAAGTTCACAATAGTGTAAAGTTGCTGGGCTATTTGACTTCAGTGACAAGCAGAAGGTGATTGTGGGATGATTAATTTGATCATCTTTGGGATGATCAGCATATTAATCCTACACTTAATGCAAACATGAACACAGTCCCGTGAATTACAGGACTGGATCCTATGAGTTGCAGACATAAATGGAATTTGGAGAAAATACATGATCTAACTTGATTAGTAAAAATCTACATATTGAACTTGCTGCATTCTGGTGGTTCTGCATGTAATTTACCAATTAAGCAGGGTTGAAAAGATTTCTACAAATGACTCTTGCTCTGACCAATACTTGTCAAAAATAGTAAAATGCTAAAAATGATTTCTTCTCCCAATTCACACATGAATTTAAGAGCCCAGTTGAGGAACGACTGTTATTTGTAAAATTATATTTTAAATCCTTTTTCAGACTTGATCTTGTAGTAATAGAAGAAGATGAGGGAGTAAGGAAGGCAAACACCGTCTCAGAAAAGGTGTTCTGAATTTTATTTCTATTAACTCTTCTATGAGAAGGATCTCTGCTTTCTTTAACTGTTTTTAAAATGTCTTTTTAATTGAGGTTTGTTATAAGCAATTTTGGCTGGATCCTTAATGACAGAATGAAACAACAATTACAACACTAATAACAGAACTACTATGAATTGTCTTCAGAAAGACATGTTGGTTGAATACACCTATTGGTAACAACTACAATTTATCTCATCTCCGTTTCATAGCTGAAGAGCCAGCTTGTTCAAAGATGCTTCTGTGGTCATGTGGCTGGTATGACTATATTTCAGCCCAATTGCCAGTCCCTCTAGTAGGTCAGACCAGAAAATAACTCCATGAAAACCAGAAGTGCATAACACAGTTACATAAGTTCATATAACGCATCAAACCAGAGACTAATGACATGGACTAATCTATACAACATGCTGTAGGCTAAAATCTGTTTGCTTAGTTTATGGTTCAAAGGCAGAATTTATATTACATATTGAACTACAAATTAGATACAGATAGTCCTTGTCAGGCATAGTGGCTCAGCATGTTGGCCAAAGGGTCAGCAGCATGGCAGTTTGAGACCTAGGCACTGCAAAAAGGGATGAGCTTCTGTTACTTGCTCCAGGTCCTGCCAACCTAGCCATTTGAAAGCATGTAAAAATGCAAGTAGATAAATAGATACTGCATATGTGTGGAAGGTAACAGTGTTCCATGTGCCTTGGCCTATAGTCATGCTGGCCACAAGACCATGGAAGCATCTTCAGACAATGCTGACTCTTCAGCTATGAAACAGAGAAGAACACCACTCTCTAGAGTCGGACACAATTGGCAGGGAAAACCTTTACCTTCTTTACCTTCAGTCCTTGGTTTTACTATGGCCATTAAGACTGGAATTGCTGTCACTAAGAGTCATAAAACATGACATCACATAACTTTGTGGTTTAGTGAGGACCTCATATAACTGACTTTTGCATCCTGCCAGCTTCCCCATTGACTTTGTTTGTGGGAAGCCAGCAGAAAATGTTGGAAATCATGATTACATGACTACAGCTCACTGCAACATTGTAATTGTAAGCTGGGTGCCAAGCACTTGGATCATAGTCACATTATCACAAGGATGCTGCAACAAGGATCACTTGTAACCACCACTTGTTCAGTGCTATCCTAAGTTTGAATGGTAGCTAAATGAGTAGTTATAACCCAAGGACCACCTGCAACTGCATGTTAGCATAATTTGAATAAATTCAGCCTCTGTAGTAAGATTAGAATTCATTGAGACATGTGAACCCTCCAGTTTGGGCTTTTTGAGTGAATTATAATTATGATAGCCATCCTCATTGCATGATTCTGGGAGATTAACAGTTAAAAACAATCTGGGAGATTGTTAATCTGGGAGATTAACAGTTAAAAAAAACAATTAGGAGAGCTAATACTTCCTTCTGACTTTGTTTCTCAAAACAATAAAATAAAACTATAAATAACATAAAATAGTCTATCATCCACTGTACACTATAATATAGTACAGCCAAGAAATAGGCACACCCACAATATTAGGGCCCCAGATGATAAAACTAGGTCTTTAAAACTTTCTGAAAAATCAGCAGGGTCAAGGCAAGTCTGATCTCTCTGGGAGGGTTCTGTCTTGCAGATTACTGTGGCAGAAAAAGCTCTTTTCCTGAATCTCACTGGGTGAGCCTTGTGGATGGGACCCAGCACATGCCTCTCCTGCCAGATCTAATAGGATGGGTAAATACAACGAGGGAGAGAGGTTTCTGTAGGTAACCAGTCCCAAGCCATGAAGGACTTTAAAATAACCACCAGCATCCTGCTGGAAACAGTTAATTGAGCAGAGATATCCCATGTGCTGAATAATAGACACCTATTAATACTAACAATAGATGTCCCTACCTGTACAATCCCATGTTACCTAGCTGAAGCTTTAAACACAAAGCACTAATCCAAGCAGGAGGTGACTCAGGCATGAGTGACTGTGAGCAGGGTTTCCCAATCTAGGAAAGGACACAATTGGTATATTGCCACCTGCTCTTCAACCAGGAACTCTGAATCAAGGAGGACTCCAAATTGTGTACATGATCTGTCTGGATCAATGCAATTCCATCCAAACAACAGATGGAAAGTCCCCTGAGCTAGGAGCGTCTAAAACCCAAAACCACTTGGTCTTACTAGAATTGAGGTACAGTCTGTTGTTCCCATTTCAGATCCCCACAGCCTCCAGACACTGAGACAGGATTTCTACAGCAGCAACTTGTAGAGTTATATAATTAGATGTCATCAACCTATTTATATCTCACTCCAATCCCCCAGATGACTTTATCCAATGGTCACATGTAGATGTTAAATAGGAGATGAGATATTAAATAGTCCCTGTGGCATCTCATAAAATAGGAGCCATGAGCTGGACTTCTCTCTTATCTTAGTGTATTGACCTTAGTGTAGTGTATTGTGTAGAGGCAATCATTGTAGGTTTGTAATTAAAATTCCGGGCTTGGTGTAGTATATGAACACAGCTCAATATGTTTTAGTGAGCAACCCATATTAAACCATTGTTTGTTATCAAATGTTATCCCAATCATAGACTTGTTGTCATAGATCATTTGCTTAATATATGGATTGACTCTTAATGAATTGTTGCTGTGTGAGATCACACATGTTCATGAAAAAAAAAAAGAACCTGTTTGGTGTAGTGGTTAAGACACTAGTCTCCCCTTAGACAGGAAGCCAACTGCTTAGCCAGTTCCTCTCTCTCAGCCTTAGGAAGCAAACAGTGACAAACCACTTCGGAAATCTTGCCAAGAAAACTGCAAGGACTTGTCCAATTGTTAGTAGTCACTGACTCAAAGGCACAAAAATTAATTAAAAATCATATAAATAAGTAATTGTGAAGGCATGTAGACTTGCCCTTGGAAATGAAGAAGGAATGAGAAAACTGTTAAGGGGAGAATTTCAGTAAAGATTATTTGATCTGAGAAAGAAGAAAGCCTGAGAAACCAACTCAAAGTAGCCCCTCTTAATTTTGTTTGGCATAAGATAGAACAGAAATTATGACATTTTGCAAGATTATGTTATTCTATCCTACAACACAAAGAGCATTCCTGGTATTTTTGCCACATCTTTTTCTTGATCCTGCCTATCTCATAGAGCTGATAATAATGGTTCTTCAGATCCTTTGAAATCATGTTCTTGCTTTCTATGAATTTCTTTATGCTTATGACTTCATTTTAGGTTCCAGATGTAAAGCTTGATGTTTATGACACTTAATTTTTCAGACTGAAGTGATAAAATAAATAACGACTGGATTAGCATATTGATTCAGCCATCATTTCTTATAAATGATTGACCAATTGAATATAAAAAGTTGTCAAGGTTCACAACAACTTATTAAATAAGCAGCCATCATATACAAGCCATGGTTTTAATCTGTTAGAAAAACACATTATAACTTAACAGAGCATGTAGAGATATTTGAACACCTTTGCATGATGCGTTATACCACTCTGTTCAGAATGACTGGACCTACATGCCATTCTACTTTTTGTAGCTAGTGGCTACAAAGTACTCTTTAATTAAGAGTATCCTGTACTGTTGTGCTTTCACTTTCTGCTTGGTAAAAAATCTTATCCCTGGGCAGCAGTGAAGCTGCTATGCCCTGATGTGATGCAAACAAAGAATTTGAAGGTAGGAAGAAGGCAAGGAAGGAAGCCAAGCTGCAAATAGAAACTTGCTATTTTTTTCTGTGTCATAGTATTTTTTCTTTAAGCAGCTGCAACTTGCTTAATAATACAAAAAAGCAATGCAAGTCCTAAGTTACAAAATCCAACAGCTAATGAAGCTAGTGAATACCCAAATTCTGTGAATTAACTTCACTTTTTCTAGTATATTGAAGTCCAACTATATATAGTTTGGGTCAATTTCTTGCTTTCCCAACAAGTAAACGTTTTTGCCACCTCTTTGTTTTCTCATATTTCCTCTACCTTCCCAGGCAGTAAATGCTTGTGCACATAGGCTACTTATCAGAGCAGTTCTTAATAAATATCAGCCAATGGTAATGTTATCTACAGTGATTATATGGTATTTATAATCAGATATTAGACTTGTTTAACTCCTTCATTCTCAATACATGCTAAAATCATCATCTGATTTGTTCCAGAGGGGTCATAAGGCTGGATGTTAAAATCCAAAATGTTGATATAAACCAATGTGCCAATAGTGGAGGATGGTTTGGAAACACACATCAGTGTGACCTCAACAGCACTCAGGTAAGGAGGATCTTTGGAGCTCTGTTCTCAGCTGTACCACAATTTCAGATTGTGAACTGGAAGGTCTTTTCTATTATTGTGTCAGTCCTCTGGAACCATCTTTCCAGCCATCTCTATATTTCTTCTAAGTTGCTGATGAAAAAGCAGAAGCCTTCCAGATGTGCTGAACTGTAGACAATGGGTTTAATGTTAGGGGATGTCAGTTTCAGTTCAGCAGCATCTGGAGCACAGAAATTTCCCATCCCATATCATGTTCTTATTATGACAGTGCTGTAATACAGATGGTCTTTGACTTACAACCATTTGTTTAGCAACTGTTCAAAGTAACAACAGCATTGAAAAAAGTTATTTATAATCAGTCCTCGCACTTATGACTGTTGCATCATCCCCCACAGTCATATGATCAAGTGCTTGGCAATCGGCATGTATTTACAACAGTTGTCGCATTCTGGGGTCCTGTGATCTTCATTTGCAACTTTTCCAGTCAGTTTCCAACGAGCGAAATCAATGAAGAAAGCCAGATTCACTTAACAATCACATAATTCACTTAATAACTGTGGCAAAAATGATCTTAAAATCAGGCACAATTCACTTAACAACTGCCTTGCTTAGCAGTGAAGATTCTGGTCCCAATTGTGGTTGTAATTTGAGGATTATCTGTAGAGCTATGCATGCTTTGAAAATAATTCAGGAAAAGGGGTTTGAACTCCACATGAGCACAAGCCCAACACTTAATTACTAGGTTTACTCAGTGTTTGTTTTTTCTATTTTTTTCATAAAACACAAATCAACAGGAAAAAAATAGAAACAAAGAAAAAGTGCAAAAAATGAAAACAGAGAAGGAAAAAAGTAATGTAATCATATCCAGCTTACTTTTCAACAGGACAGTTAAAGTCTTACAGTCCCTCCTCCTTCTTAAATGTTACACAAGACCCTTTAGCCCCTCATTTAATCGACATTTTTCTAAATCCCCAAACCCATAAATCATCATGTCTTTTTTTCTTCTTTCAGCAAAAAAACCCCATACTATTTAAGATTTCCAGTATTTCAGAAAAGTATTTGTTGTTGTTTTTCCCCTAACCCTACCATTTCTACTAATTATGATATTGTCACAATCCAGTTCTCCATCGGGGGAATTTTATTATTCTTCCATCAGCTTATAGCAGTTCTCTGGAGAATGAGGAAGGATGGCTGTCGCACCTGCCTGAACTCTCTAAATCAAATCTGTCTTTCCAGAGATTGTGTGTCTTCTGCCCTCTTTGTTTGTTTTCACCACATAGGCTCTGAAGCTGTCTGCTATTAAAGAAGCCTGCCATTTCTCAAGCTTCCAAGGGCATTGAAAAAAACTTGTAGCCACTTTAAGGAATCGACTCATTAAGGTTAATGACCTAAATTGTATGAATGTAACGTGCAAATATAGAAAGAGAGGTCATCAAGAAGTGCTGCCTTAGAAGCAGGGAATTAACCGAACTCATAATAAAAAGAAATAAAGCTGTCTTAGACTGGTGTGTTTCATAACCTCAGCAGTTTTAACAGCTGCATGGTTGAAGTCCACTTAATGCTGAGGAATTCTGGGAATTGAAATCTACACATCTTAAAGTTGCTGAAGCTGAGTAACATTGTCTTCCGCAAGGAACATTATTTGTCAAGTTGGTCTTAATTTTCGATCTATAAAAATGTTATATTTAGAGAAGTATAACTCCTAGCTGGTATCATAAAAATAGCCTTCATTACTAAAAGTAGTGTTAATGGAATGTGGGTGATTTGCCATTATTTACAGTATATTAATTTACATATTTTAATAATTATTACTGTTATTAAAATAAAAATATTTTTTCCAATTTTCACTCAGTAGTTCCTCCCTGTTTAGCAGAGTATTTAACAATTTAAAGTTCCTTGTAAAAGTTATTTCCAATTAAAACTGAAGCTTCATTTCAGTGATTGTGGATGAAGTCATTATCTGCAAAAACTTGGTTTAAAATTGGAATGGGGTTTTTTTGGAATCAAGTGACAATTTCCTGATGAGTTCACTCTGATATTCGGATCTGCTGTTTATCTGCTTGGATTTTTCAGTCTTCCCTCTCTTTCTTTTTCTTTCTCTGGGCAAGTTATGTTGCTCAGTTAGCACAAGTCTCAGTCAACAACACTTTGCTTCCTCCCATTGTTGCCTTCCTCTTCCCTGCATCCCTGTTTGATCTCATTTTCCTTTTCCCTCATGCCTCTCACTGCTGACCCATCTGCCACCTTCAGCCATTCTGTATCTTTGCAGTCCAGCAAGGCTTTAACGGGCATGTGAGCACTGAAACACTTTCTTGAGTGTGTGACTATATGCATGTTTCATTATGAGCACTGAATACAACTTGCAATGGGTAGTGATGGGCTGGGTCCTTGCTTTTAGACTTTAAAATTGGATTTTGCCACAGCTGTAAATCTGCGACCACATGAAGCAATAGGGACAATATTGCAAATTCTTCCAGGCTGGTAGATTAATTAAATGTAAAGAAAAGGGGGTGGGGTGGAAATGGATTTTAAAAAACAAAGTATATTTGCAACAGTTTCTCTGAGGCTAATAATACTTTTTGGTGTATGTGCATTAAAAGGATGAACATTTTTATTTCAGTGTGTGTATGTGCATGCATTTGTGTAATGCTCAAGATATTTCATGCTTGATTTTTATAAAATGTTTTCATTTTATAAATTTAATTTTATATTAATACATTTAATGTAATATAAATGACAATGACAGTATGATTCTAGAAGACAATTTTTCTCTGCGTACCTCACCAAAGGAATATGGAACCACAAATTGTGGGTTGGGAAAGTTTTCAAACTTTCTAAGAAATTAGATTTTGTGTGTTTTTCATAGAAACATAATACTGGGCATGAGGTTCCTCTTTGCTTTCCATTAATAACATTTAGACATATCTAGCCTTGACATTGTTTGATGATGATGATGATATTATCTGTTCAACCATGTCCAGTTTTCAACAATTTAATGGACCAGCTATCTCCACATTTTCCAATCTTGTATGGCTTCTTTAGTTTTTATGCTATGGCTGGTATCAGCTTTGATGGTGTCTAGCTACCATGTTTTTTTGACATCCTTATTTCCTTTAACTGTTGCCCTTTCCAAGGATAACTGCCTTTTCCAGTGAGTTTTGATTGCATGACCTGGCTGAAATAAAAAACAAAAAAATCACAAAACAGACTTTTGTGATTTTGCTTTTCAATGATATGTCTGGTTTTATATGCACCAGTACTTGCTTGTTTGTCACTTTTTCCAGGAACCTTTTCCAATACCACAGATGAAACAAGTCACTTTTCCTCCTGTCTAGTTTTTTCATGGTCCAGCTTTTGCAACTTAGCTAGCTAAGGGCAACACAATAGTGCAGACTAATCTGCATTTAATTGCCAGGCTGATGTTTTTCCTTTCCAATTCATGGTCATCTTTCTTTGTGATTCAGTGCAATTCAACACTTATTTTTGAAATGCATTCTGTTTGATCAGTCTGCAATCCTAGCAAAGTAAATTCTTGTAAATATTTGATCTTTTCACCATCAATTGTTATTTTGACATTTCCATTTCTCACTGAGGTCATGAGCTTGCCTTTTTTTAGGAAAATGCCAATTTTCTTGCTTTCTTCTTTAATCCTTTTGATCAGATATTTCAGGCCCCCTTTGGTTTCTGAGAGAAGAGTTACATCATCAGCATATCAAATATTATTGGTGTCCTTCCTCCAATCTTTACTCTGATTGTTGATTCTTAATGTTCCAGCTTCCTCTTAATCACTTCAATATACAGGTTGAATAAACAAGATGAAAGAGTACAAGCTTTCTGCATTTTTCTCTTTCTTGAGCTAATCTGTCTCTCCATATGGTGTTTTCATAATGGCTTCCTGATTTGTATACAGCAACACAACTTGACCAGATGTGTTGGCATCTCAGATCTTCTAGTACTCCCCACAGGTCATGACTGGCACAATCAAAGTTTTTCTTATAGTCAATAAAGCAGATGTAGATGTTCTTTGGACAATCTTGAGATTTTTTCCATGATCCAGCATAGATGTGCAATATAGTCACAAGTACCACAACCTCTTCTCAAGTCAGCTTGAAATTCTGGTAATTCCCTTTTGATGGTCAGCACCAGATATTGTTGTATGATCATAAGGAAAATCTTGCTAGTGTGAAGGATGACAGCAATTGTGTAGTAATTGCAGCAATCTTTGGAGTTGCCCTTTTTTGGCAATGGAATGAACTCTGGTTATTTTCTATCCTGTGATCATGTGTTTATTTCCCAGATTTTCTTGTACAATGATGGCTGTGGGCAGTACAGGCTTCAGCAAAGCTGTGCAGATGGTATCAATATATGAGACCTTGTTGTTTTATAGTTATCTCATTGCCCAAACAACTCTTTCTTAGTGCCTCTTTGTTGTTGACATACAGCTCTTCTGTATACTTTCACCATCTATTCTTGACACCTTGTTGGTCAGACAATTCTATCCCTTGGTTATTTTTGATGATGTTTTTATGAACAGTAAGTGATATTTGAATTATTTTGATTTGTACAAATACTTTGCTCATCTGGCCCTTCACGTAGTCTTCTTTAAGCTGCTTACAACCTTGGTCTCAGTTGTTGTCTTTCCTTGCTTTTCTTTGGAAATCTACATTCAGGCCCCTTGCTTCCTCCCTTTTGTCTGCTGAGAAAAGTAAATCAGTGGAGTTCTGATTGTATCAAACCATCAATAGGAATTGTATATGACTTTTTTCCTTTGAAATAATCTAAAAAAGCAAAATCTTAAATCAATATTTCAAATAAAGATGTTTACCAAAAGTATCTATGGAAAAGTTCTAAAAGACATACATGTCAACAAAATTCTTAGTAATTTTCATCACACAATATGCTCTATGGCAGATCTTAGCTGGACTATGATAAGATGGGAGAATTTATCACTTAAGTTTTCAAGCAAGAAAAAAAACACTAAGCTCCTAATAGTTTTATTCCAGGCCTAATCGAGGTAGAAGAATAATTTCAGTGTTGATTGTTATAATCAATACTTTTTGTACCTTGGGAGAGGTTAATAATAGTAATGATGGAGTTTGCTTCATAGACATATAATACATCAATTTTTTTAGCTTAAAAATAACTAAAATGTACATACTCTATGTGTGTATGTATGTATGTGTACACACATATACATATACTATCAAAATCAAAATTTAGATTTGGGTTCTGTGAACCACAAATTGTGGGTTGGGAAAGCTTTCAAGCAGAACACGATGACAAAATCCTCCAAAAATTCTCCAACAACTCCCATTGTTAAGTTCTTGATGGAGAAGTGATCCTAATAATATCAGATAAAGCTGTCCTATCATTTATGCTAGGATGTTAATATTATTTATATTAATTCAGCCATTGTGATTAGTTATGATTTACAACTTATCCTCAACCTGTTAGAGCACAGTCAGAAAATAATTGTTAAAAATATTTGATTTAGTATGATGAACCCATCATTGTTGTCAACAACCCAAATTGTTGTCATCAATAGCATACTGATAGCACTGCATTCTAGTACTCTTGTCATCTTTCCTCCAAGTTTTCCATATGTATGTTAAATAGCACAGGGAACAAGATAGATCCTAAGAAATGTCAAACAGGAATCCTTTTTTATCCTACATGACATCATACTTATTATGTAAAGTCAGCCATTGTGGTTTATTCAGTAAACTATGGTTGAAAAAATAATAGATAAATAAGTTTTGTATCAGCCTGGGTGTTTCTTGTTGTTCAACATCTATAATTTTATTCTGTAATCACTAGAAAAAGAAATTAGCATGATCCAAGAAACTTGCAGTGTTTAACTCAATCCAAAGAAGACAATACTCTTCCAGAGAGTTGGATTGTGGATGAAAACTTAGTGATATTGTATCAAAAATGCTCATAGTGATTCATCCCTTAGTCGCATCCTTGGATTACTGTAATATGTTCTACATCTGTCTGTCCTCAAAGACTATTCAGAAGTTCTACCTGGTCCAGAATGTAGCAACATATGCAGTTTTTGATATCTCTTGCTGTGTTCAAATAATATCATTGCTCCATGAGCTGCACTAACTCCTAGCAGGTTATTCAAGATTCTGATCATTACCTATAATATTGATTGTTACCTATAAAGCCCTATATGGCATAGTGCCAAGCTACCTCTGGGTCTGCTTTTCCTTCATTGTTTTTGTTCTTCCTACCTGATTTGATAAAGGGGACATTTCCTGAGTTCCATTATTAAACAATGTCAACCATCTGGACTCAGGAATTGTGCCTTCTCTGTAATATAGAACATGGATGTGGAACAGTATCCCTCAGAGGTCTGGATGGCCCTGATCCTGTTATCATTTTATGAGGTCTGAAGACTTGACTTTCCCCAGGCATTTGGGCCAGGAAGGTAGGCAAACTATGCTGTTGATATGGCTTTATGGTACTATATGGTACTATTTACCTTGGGCAACATAGGTTATTGCATGTTGGTTTTAATCTTTGTATACTGACCTGAGTATTGCTGTGAGGTGAGCAACCATATGAATAATTTAAATCATTCATTCATGAATTCATTCATTAAAAAAGTGGGCTTTGAAGGAAAAGAGGAGAGTTCCCATGTTGGTTTATAGATAGATTTTTAAGGGATGAGAATCAGCAAGGGAAATAAAGAAAACTATCCAAACACATTAGTATCCCATTGTAAGTATGCAGTGAAGAAGGATCGGGGTAGCATAATTGCAAGAAGCTGGTTAATAAAGGTTATTATATCAATTTCAAATGACCCTGACTCAAATTACAATCACTTTTACAAAAATTCATACAGAAAACCTCAATTCATACATTTTCAGCATTCCCACATATGGAAATTAATAGATTTGGAGGGGGAGATAACGGGAGGAAACCCCTTCAAAGTGAAAAAACACCATATCTGTCAAACTGATATTCAACATGATATTCATGATTTATTTAAAGCCATTCAGAAGACTAAGGGCATTTTTGTAACATTGCCTATAAATTTTACAGAGTCTATTTTTTTAAAATAGTTGTTTCTGCCTGCCTTGAAATACACAATTCTCCCACCCATCAGTATTTATAATACTCTTTCCTTGGCTATTCCACTTCCTCCTTCCAGGTTGCAGACTGCCATGTGGTTTTAACATGCCTTGAAGTCAAATACTAATTTATAAATTAATAGCAGAAAGATTAGCCTACAGCTTATAATTTGAAAGGGGTTTTGATTTCAGAAGATCAGCAGCCCTATATACATTGTCTGAATTTTGACTTCTCTGCCTCTCTTCTCTACTGGCACTTGCTCTCCTGGACTGGGGCTTAAATAGCTCCTGTTCTCTTAAGTATTCAGTATGTATTCAGTAGTAATGTCAGCTCTCCTTTTGGCTGAGGTTGCTTCTCGAGGGATTAGTACACTCTGCAGCATTAGTGATCCATTTAGGTTTTAGAAAAAGGGGATTTGGCAATCCAATATTGTGTTAGTATAATGCTTAAATATTCAGCCATGAATATCCAGAGAAGGAGGAAGGAATCATGTTGAGCCAGCTAGGGAAAAGAAGCAAATGAAGAATGCTTTGCACAAAACTCAAGACATTTGCTCTTAATTTAATCCAATAAGATGATAAAAAGAGATCAGCTACAGCACAGGGATGGGGTAGAATCTCAATTTTAATCTTTTAAACATGTCCACAGAGAAAAGTCATTGAGACATGAGAAGGCATTTCAAAAATTGCTAGGGCTGTCTTTATGTTTTGATTCTTACCAGTCTCAATTTATTTGTAATGTGCAGAGCAATATACCTCATTTTCAGACATAAAACCATCAACTAATGCTTGCTAAAGTTCATGCCCTTTAAAAGAGTGATGGAATATATACACTAAGGAGGATATGAGAAAGAGAATTCTACTTCATTGTTGTTGTTGTTCAATCGCTAAATCATGTTTGACTCTTCCTGGCCCAACAATATGCCAGGCCTCCCTGTCCTCCACTATCACCCAGAGTTTCCCAAACCCATACCCACTGCCTATCTGACTATCTCATCCTCTTCCATTCCCTTCTCCTTTTGCCTTCAGTCTTTCCCAGTATCACAGTGTTTTCCAGTGAATCCTCTCTTCACATTAGATGGCCTAAATATTTGAGCTTCAGCTTCAGATCCATTCTTCCAATGAAATTCAGTTGATTTCCTTTAGGATTGACTGGTTTGATCTCCTTGCAGTCCAAGGGATTCTCAAGGGTCTTCTCCTGCACCACAATTCAAAGGCATCAATTCTTTGGTGCTAAGCATTCCTTACTGTCCAACTCTCACAGACATACATTATTACTGGGAAAACCATAGCTTTGACTATATGGACCTTTGTTGGCGAAGTGATACCTCTGCTTTCTATTATGCTGTCTAGGTTTGCCATAGCTTTCCTCCCAAGGAGCAAGTAATTTTAGTTTCATGGCTGCAGTCACCATCTGCAGTGCAATCAGAACCTAAGAAGGTAAAATCTTCCACC
>JANHZU010001884.1:490788-507515 GCA_032468055.1 Acrochordus granulatus
CAGCGAGAGAGGAGAGCTCCATTGGGAGATTTCCCATGTGAGCTGATCGCGTGGTGCTCATTGCGATCAGGAACATTGGCAGAACGTACGCACGCGCGCTGCCACCCTTATGGGAATGGAGTAAACTGTGCGAGAGGACAGTTGGCAGAACGCATGTGTGCTGCTGCCCTTATGGGAATGATGTAAACTGCACGCGCTTGCTGCGTTATCAGAACTCTCGCACGGGGTTGCTGTATGCAACAATGGAGTAAAGCATGAGGTAAGAGTCGGCAGAACTCTCATGCAGAGTTGCCTGAATGGGAAATAGAGAGCGCGTTTACTGATGACGCGCAAAGTTTGGCACAAAGTTCCTCGTCTCGTAAGTTGCGGCTCATCTAGCGGAATATTTTTTTATTAAATTTTTTGCTCGTCATGCGAGTTTCTCATCCTGCGAGTTACTCGTCTTGTGAGGTACCACTGTAATAGTAATACTTCCATGAATTAGAACTTGTATAAAGTATATCTGACTCATGTTTGTAAAGAGAAAACTTACCCTGGTATTTTCAGGTAAGTGTGTTATTTGAAAGACTTATGAAGAATATCAAATAATATGAAACTTTCATATACTAAATATTCAAAATTAGTCAATCAAATAGTTTGAAAACACAACATTAGACACAAGTCAAAAGCAATACAAATAATCTATTACTAATTAGAGTAATATGTTACTGAACTGAAAAGACTGTGATGCTGGGAAAGATTAGAGGGAAAAGGAGAAGGGGATGGCAGAGGATTAGTTGGATAGATAGCATATTCAGTGTAATGGTGTGGGCTTGGGTGGACTTCAGGAGGCAGGGCAGGACAGGGAGGCCTGGTGTACTGCAGTCAATGGAGTCACAAAGAGTCGGACATGACTGTGCAACTGAACAACATATATATTACATATTATATATTAATATGTAAGACATATTAATATGTATTTTTATTTATCTGTGTATTTATTCTTGCATTTCTATGCTGCCAATCTCTGGAGACTCTTGGCGGCTTACAAGCATTATATTTATACATTTATTTCAAACCCCACCCCCCTTGGCTGGCCGATGATGTTCATATCCGGGGCATCCTCTGCAGTTCCTGCTCCACCCCGAGACAGGCACGTCCAGCTCTCACTGCTCCCTTCACTGCCGGCCATCTTCTCCCCAGAGAAGACCCATTCATCTACTTGCATTTTTTTTTACGGCTTTCAAATTGCTGGGTGGGCAGGAGCTGAAGGGAAGTGATTAGAGCTTACCCTGTCATGCGGTGCTGTGGCTCGAACTGCCAGAGTGCCAGCCATCTCTGGTCGACACAACTGGTGTCATTAAGCCGCTGCACTTAATTAATTAATGTATACTACTATACATTTGAACTTGCAGCTTCCTTGAGACAGCAGAGTCTTTCATATATAAATATGATCTGAAATATGTTCAATTTTTCTTTTAAAGTAGATAATGAATGTAGGTATACATGACTATTGAAACAAATTAAGTATTTAATGAAATACTTGCTGGTTACATGGATTTAAAGGTGATATATTTAAAAGCTTATGTTATTTTTTCATTGAATGGTCTTCCTTCTAGTTATAGAACACAAATCTTTTGAAAAGTCAGCCTCCTTCCTTTGATAATAATGTTAGGTATTTAGAGCTCTTCGGGCAAATAATGGGCCCAACTCAAAAACTAGTGGCAGAATAGAAGAGATTTCTTGCTGCCTCATAAGATTGTCATGGTTTTCACTAAAGCAAAGGGAAAGTTTTACTTTATGGGTGCTTAAGGGGCACCACTTCAAATTCCTTTAAACTTTTCAAAGTGGCTTATATGTCTTCTTTGAAATCCTAGGCTAGTAACTTCAAAGAAGCAAGGCTTTGTCCCTTAAAATGGTTTATGATTATTTTAAAGAAGGATAAATAGAATGCTAAGTTCATCTTTCTGGAAATTGTACAATTCTTCTACTTAATCATAGAAGATTAAGAAATAAATGAACATTTTTTGCTTATATATAAAATATAATTGTTTCACATACCTGCTTTGTAGAATCCTGTACTTACAATGACTTCAAACTTATTAAGCACTGCTTTTAAAACTTTTATTTGGCATTTAACTTCACACTCATAGTCCAATAAAGTCTGACTATTCAATCATACAAAACAATATTTTGGCTCAAGAGTTAACCAGACATAAATCAGTAGTTTATCCTGAAGAGTTTTTTCCCCAGTTAGCTGAAACTGCAACTCTTACAGAATGAAAGTATATTTTAAAATATGGAATTCAAATTTCAAAATGTAAAAGAACACTGCATGATTCATGCAGTCAATTTCTTTTCCAGTTCTAAGCTATTCACAAGAGAGTGTAATATTTGCATTGTTATAAAGAAATTATTATTCCTATTTCTTTCTCCCAGGCCTGATTTTTGTAATGAAAAATAAATTTAAAAAAGATCTGCATTTCTTCAAGAGATAACTGAATGAATATACAGTAATTGCTTCTACGTATTACAACAGCTACTTCAACAAATTCCAATTGCCTACCATTTTTTCTTTTACAAAGTAAACAATTATTTTGTTTTATGAAAGAATCTTTCATAAAACAAATAAAACTAGGCTGCTTATGATTTATAGTTAAATATTTTTCTGTTGTAGCATCTGTCCTCTGGAATATCATTCCTCTGGAAGTTAGATTGGCCTCAATCCTCCTTGGATTTATATAAAGCCTTGAAGACTTGGCTTTTCTTGATCCTGGGACCCCAGGTGCCTGATGCAATCCATCTCATGGATATTTTGAAGGATACTGACATTGGCTGCTGTATGTTTTATGATTTTCATATATTATTGTTTTATATTTTTAAAATTATTGTTAGTTATCCAGAGTCATGTACTTGAGTTGGGCAGCCATATAAATTTATTAAATAAATAAATTATGCATCAGACTGAGAGCTGAGCAAAAACATCTCAGTTGTTTTGCAAATACAAAGTCAATAGAGCGGTCAAATATTTAATATTAATTATACTATCAAATTATATTTAAATAACACTGCCATCTTGTTGCTTGTGTTTGAATTTGTTTATCTTAAAAAAGAAATAGATTAACAAAACTTACATCCATCACCTAAAAAAACTGAAATGATAGAGTAGAGCAAAGCTATCAAGTATTTAAGTCTGAATGTAATTCTTTAATCTGGAACAAACTGTACATGATGAAATTGTTTGCACACACATGCACAGAAAAAGATGTCAAATCATTATCAGAAATTCACAGTATTGTACGATTGTAATTGCATCCTTTTATTCTACACCAATAATTTCATAAAAGAATTCTAGGCTGAATGAGCAGATTAATAATGTAAATCTGTATCCAATGCCACACATATGGTATGCATTATACTTACATTAATTTACTCTCCGAACATTATATTGTAGTAACAATAAATATCATTGGTTATAAAGCAACGAAAACTGGAACACAAATATCTGCATTACATCATGGAACATTAATGCATTCTAGTCTTTAAAATTTAATGTTTTCCATTTCAGTGATACCTGACTTTAAACACAGAAGTACTGAAAAACTGATCTGCATCTAATCTGAAATACAATTTCTATTCTAGTACTCTATAAAGCTAAGACCTATTACACATATTTATGAGTACAGTGGAAGAGGAGGGATGAATAATTAGGAGATGACCAAAGAATGTGTGAAATAAAATTGCCACTCAAGTACGTAACATCTAGGAAGCAAACAAGAATCATATTCACAATCAAGACAGGGAGAGCCAGCCAGCATGGTTTTTCACAGCTCCTTTACTAGCAGTCAGTATAGGAAGTATCCATATTTTCTTTTCCATGACTGTCAACGTCTATGCATCTTCATAGGAGATGCATCTGTGTTGCCTCAAAGTATTTTTGTGCTTGTTTCTGATCCTATTGGGAGGTGGGCGCTGGAGAGCACAGGACAGTCTGGATCAAAGTTGGGGACTGAATGGAGAACTTAGCAGCATTCTGAGATGTAGCTTCATTCCCTTTCCCATAAAATGTATTGAGGTAATTTTTGCTCAGTTTGATTTCTCAAAAGCCAGCTTCTTTCTGAAACCCATCTGTCTTTTGTTTTCTTGTCCTACCACAACTAAATTTGATTTCATTCTATTCTATTTCCAGGGAGCTATTCTGCTGAACACAAACCAATCAATAAACAGACATACGAAATATATAGAATTTGGTTCTTGTGCTTTCATTTGTTTTGTTCATACTGTTTTGTACAGGATGCCACAAAAAATATAATACATGGAAACTATATATTATGAGCATTCAAGATGATTGAACAACTCTATTACGGCAACAATTCTATCATATATTTCATGCTATGTGCTATGTAAAAAATACCAGACAAATGTATTATGCTCTACATCTAAAGTCTTTAATATCACAATATAGTGATCTGGTAGAGCTAATTGTACTTTTTGTAGATCTATCTGGCCTACAAATTAGTTATACCAAACCACTTCAAGGCATATTTTGAGAAGTGCACGACAGTGGCAGAAACATACTGGAAATGCTTTAAAACTAAAGAAGTAGGATAAAGTGTAACGTGAAAAAGAGAGATGGTGGCAGGGTTCATTATTGCTCAGTTTAAGTCTGAATTACCTCATTTTTTGTATTGCCCTTCATAAATTCAAAAACTAGAATAGACAATAGAAAATTAGGATCACTTGTGATGAAAGATCTTCATAGGAGATTCACTAAAATCACTGGGATTTAAGTTGGTTTTATTGAATTTATGAATCACTAAATTTTGCCCATTGTATTTCAAGGTTCAAATAAATAGTACTGATTAGAGAAATTAGTACTGATTAGAGAATTGAGAAAGCCTTTTGGATAAAAGGTGAAACATCTTCTACTTGAAAAATCCAATCCAGATGCCTGCTTTTAAACTTTTGTTGCGATGCTATTACCCTGGACGAGTGAGAGTCTTCACAGACATATATGTTTAGAGAGTTGAAAAATTAATTTGGAGGGAAAATTAATTTGTCTACTTGAGGGGAGCATAATGTAAAGCAAATACATGGAAATGGTGGAATATGGGGAGAAAATGAAGACATAAGTACAAATAAATATGGGGTTGTGTCTGTTTTATATACTTTGGAATTTTCCTGGAAAAGATAAGTTTGAAAAGAAATTTAAGGGAAAAAGGCAAGTGTTTATGAGAGATACTTTGGAAAGTAACTTGAGACAGAAACAAAAATAGTGGAAAATGGATATAGCAATTTCTCAGATTCAGACAGAGTTATGCAAGTAGGTTATTTTTTTGTCCTGGAATGCTTGTTTGCTTAGAACTCAAGACTACAAGTTAGCTCTTCCATTATCACTGTTATCTTGAGCAGCTACTTAATGATTTCCTAATATATTCATATTTTGGGATTTTAATATAAAGATTATTCTGAGATTGTATACTTTATATTGTAGTTGGCAACTCTATTGGATTCTTTTTACTATTTCTCATTTAATTTCCTATTCTGTCTTCATTGGTCTAGGGACATACTCTACTTCTAGACCTGTTCTTAAGAACATATTCAGCAGTTTTTCAAAAGACCAATAAATCTAATGGTAAAGAAAGGGCTACCAGCTTACTGAAAGTAGGAAAGAATATGTCTCTGGTTCTATCCCAGATGAGCACATTACAGATTTTCTGCTGCTTCTGCTAATGCATTAATTTTGGTCAAAATCAAAGACATTCCCAAATTAAATCAAATGGAAATTTTGTTATTCCAATGCTATATGGTATGGTCTAACAGGAGGAGTGCTATTTCCAATTTGGAATATTTAAGAAATCCTGCATGTTTAGTTAGATTCTGGGTGCTAAATGAGAGCTACCATGTGGTTTCGCTTGTTTTGAGCAGAGTCCTCATTTGAACATGGAACAGCTCATGTTTGAGGGATAAAAGGTCTGCAAAATACTATCCATTGCTGCTGCAATGTCATTGAAAGGGGTATAAATTGAATTTTTGGCCCATTTTTGGCTCTTGGGAAGGTAGGGTTTGGAATGGGAGTGGAAGATCCCTAAGAGACAAAAATTCAGGCCCAAAACACATGAATTAAATTTGGCTAATTTGCCAATGCATTTGGACGGTCAGTTTCAAAATGTTCTGGGAAACAATATGGATCTCAGAGATTATCTCTATCTGGGAGGCAGGTATGGTGTTGTCCTATCCAGGTAGAAATAATTATACAGATTGCATATGTTTGGTGTCGATGATTATCTTAATTTGTTTTGCTAAAGTTTTGCCAAAGTTGGACACATTTCTCTAAAATTAGAAGAATACATCTATTTTTTCTTTTAAACTTCAGATGTGAGAAAATGCAAAATAAAAATAATATTTAAGCATTAATTAAACTTTTGTATACAGTGTGTACATTTTGAACTGGCCATCAATAGATCTATATGATTAAGACAGCAGATGTCTATTCAAAGGTTTTCAAATGTCATGAATGAATGTCCTGAAAAATGCCTCTTAAATATGTCCATAACATAGAGGAACATCAGGATGGTGTTCAGTAATAGTTACCAACTTATTGACCTATTATTTTTCTACCCTTTTCCTCACTACTAAGGACAAAGTGCTTCCCAATATGGAGCAGCAGATTCTGGAAATTTGCTGCAATGCCACCCCTGTCGGGAAGGATGTACTGCCTGCATTGATGACACACCATGTCTGCTCCAGGAAGACTGGTCTCTACGAGCTATTGTTCTTGCTTTCCAGGGCTTCTGCATGTTGACAATTTTCTTCAGCATGTTGATTTCTTACCATTATAGGAAGAGCAAGGTACAGGCAACAGTGAGCAATAGAACACAGATTGGGTTTATAAAATGGCTGTCTTAATCTCCTATTTACCATTCTTTTTGCATAAATCTTAATCTCCTATTTACCATTCTTTTTGCATAAGTTGAAAATTCGTATCACCTTAGAATCACCAACCTTGGTGTCAATGAGTTGCACCACCATTTCACATTCATTTCTCTTTTCCTAGAGGATTCGGGCTTCAGGAGTTATTCTTCTGGAGACAATACTCTTTGGCTCACTCCTGCTCTATTTTCCTGTGAGTATCTGGATTGGATCCAAAAGAGTTCAATTATCTAAATACTGAACCACCAGGAAAACTGAATATGACTTGGTTCTCTATCTCAGTGAGGGTTATTGCTGGGAAAAGAAAACTGCTTCTGGCTCACAACAAGGAGAGTGGAAAGGGAGTTGAACAAACATTTTAGACTGGTCTGTTGATATACTGGCTGAAAGAAAACATATACAGTGTGTTGGGTAAGCTGAGTAAAAGAATGTATGTTTGAAATGTCAGTCTTTGTGGGTGGAGCAGGAGGCAGATGAGAAAAACCAAAGGCCAAGGAAAAAGGGAAGCTCTATAACACTAGGCATCATTTTAAAGGAATCTAAAAAGATTGAGGAAACTTCTATACTTCACAAACTACATTCTTAGCATAGGTATGCAGTGCCAACGGAGACCCAGTTTGGTGAGTAGCTAAGGTGCTGGGCTTGAAACCAGGAGACCATGAATTCTAGTGCCGCCTTAGGCACAAAATCAGCTGAGTGATCATGGACCATTCTCAGCCCTCATCAAGAGGCAATGGCAAACTACTTCTGAAACATATTGCCAGGAAAACTGCAGGAACTAGTCCAGGAGATACCAATGACTACAAGGCATCCCCCTCAAAAAAAAGTGGTGCAAAACCATGACATATAAATGGGAATAGGTTACTCAATTTCTATTCCAAATTAAAATATGGAGCTCACTGATATAAATTTGGCAAAGATAATATGTTTGCATATATATCCTTCAGATGCATAATTCATTTTGACCCTTAACATTCTGGATAGAGGCCAAGTGCTAAGCAGGGGTCCATAATTTTGCTTGATCATAGGAAATCCTGCTCTGGCTTATCTTTTTTCCAGAAATTCAGGTATTGCCAATTGATCTTTGTTCCTATTTTTGTAGCTTTAACATCTAAAAACTTGAGATTCTTTAAATGAATAAAATCAGATTTTCAAGTGGTAAGGTTCTGTTCCTTTAGCCTCATGGATTTTTTCCAATTCATGGAAAATATACATAATGTTCATTATGAAATTATGAAAAAACAATTATAAAAACAATTATGAAAAACAATGGGGATTATGAACATTATGAAAAAAATGGGAATTATCAGATAATCTGCTTTATGTGATATTCCTGAGACAACTGGTTAATCAATAGTTCAAGGATAGAAAGCTGAGTTGTGAGGCTTGATTCATTCATTGCATTACTTTATAGTTCAATATAAACCCAGATAATAGAATTAATTCAATCAACCAAACTCAGTTAATTTAGAGTTAGCATATTGGACAAAGACAGTCTGATTCATACCCAAGAGGATTCGAAGTTTCCCTTCAATTCTCTTCCCCAATTTATTTAGCCCTTTTGTGCATGAGGCAATAAAATTAGATATAAGAGATGATGGCTATGTAAATTTAATAAACAAATGCAGCCTCTATTCTTCCTCCTGACAATCTTCCCAAGTGTCTTGAACTATACAATGTGCTACTTCGAACATTCTTATATTTGACCTGGATTCTTTGGTAAAGGCTACTAGGATATATCATCAATGTAAATGTTGATCTTTATGTTGGTGCTTATGTCACCAAGACATAAACAAAATTGCTGAGGGCAATTTCCTGTTTCTGTAATCATGGCTTCTAATAAATAATTGGATGGAAAAGCATACAGACCTTTCTATATTTGCGCGTACACCGTATCATTTCTGAAAAGAAAGCTGATCTGTATATCACTTTTTTTGCCTTTCCTTCTCATGAAGGTCTTTATCTTGTACTTCAAGCCAAGTATCTTTCGCTGCATTATCCTACGATGGATGCGCATGTTGGGCTTTACCATTGTTTATGGAACAATCACTCTTAAACTATATAGGTAAGACTTTTTCATGAAGTTGGATTTAGTACAGAATTGAACCTTGGACATATGTTCTTAAGTCTATGATTAGAAGGAATACTAGCAGTGGAATCCCTTTTTTTCAGTTTCTCTAAATCTAGTGATCCATTTAATCCAACACACTGGTTTCACATTGGTCAGAGAAATGCAAAAAACCCCCTTCTCAGATAAATTATAGACTGATTTGATACCATTTTAACTATCTTGTATTTCCTAGGGCCTCCTGGGAATTGTAATTTCCGGTAAAAAGTAAATTATTATTAATTCAATTTTAAAAAATGGATATAAATCCCAATCAAGACCCATTTTTAACTTCTGTGTCTTGAGCTCAAGTTTTTTCTCTCTGACTTTGCAAATCTTCTGAATGATATGAAGTCCAGCATGGTTGAATGATGATTGAAACACTCTATGAGTACCTGAACCTCTTAAGCATAAAATATCCAGCATTTATTGCAACTGTTAAGGCTTTTTTCTGTGAAATATGTTGTTTTCATTCATTTATTAATTTTCTTTTCTGCTAGAAAAATTACAATGGTCTCTAAATTAATCAAAAGACTAAGAAAAAGAAGAGCCAAATTAAAGAATAAGTTAATGAGGAAAAGAAAAGGAAATCAAAAATCCTCTATTAACTGTTAACATTCAAAGCTAACCTTGTAGTAAATAAACCAATTTGTAGCAATGTATTGCAGAAACTGTGTAGAGATGCTTGATCGTATAAATTCCCCAATTTCTTTACATATCTGAACACTTTAAATCATTCTCAGCTTCTTTTACAAAGAAACAGTGAAAATGGTTATCTTCTTTGTGGTCAGGTCACCTTTGCTTTCTTGTTCCACAGGGAATTAAAGGTCTTTCTGTCTCATACGGCTCAACGAGTCCCTTACATGACCAGTGGGCGAGTGCTGAAAAAACTGGCATTGATCCTGCTCTTGGTGGTTTGGTTTTTGGCTGCATGGACAGTGGGGATGTTGGAGAATATAGAGAAAAACATACCACTGGTAGTCCATTCACAGACTCCCAGGGGCCTCCAGTTTTATATCTGTGATCAGGATCGATGGGATTATATGATGGCTGTGGGTAAGGATCTCATGCTTTGCCATGTGACAGGAAAAGGGGAAAGATAGGGCTTTGATCACATGGTTGCAGCTGCCATCTGGTCATTCTATATAAATCATCCTTAAATCCTGGATTTCACATTGTACAGTCTCTATTGCATGTTTTTCTTTTCTTCATCCTTACTCTTAGCCTTACTCTTTCCTTTCCTAAACTTATCACCCACTGATTCTGGCAGTTACTTCTGTTTCTTAGAATAAGCACAATGCCAAATATTATTACTTGTCCTGATGTCATTGTTCTTTCCTAAATATCCTCTCAATCTTGAATAATTATTTTTTTTCATCTTTCCATATTTATCTTATCTATTCCCTTCCTCTTTCCCTTCCATCCCCCATAATGCTTGCTTTGTTTTCAATATTTTGCTACTATTATGAAAAGCAATGCAAGAAAGTAGCAAGATGTACCCTCAATTTTGAGTTGCCATCAAAATGATTATGAATAGGTCTGAGATTGCAGACAGTAGCAGAAGAACGGAAGAATTTGTTTATGCTTCAGTGGAATAGCATTTACCAGTAACTATTTAAATTTCAGTTCTTGTATATGAAACTCAATATGATATGTTAAATTGGAGTTTTGTATCTCTGATATGCAATCAAGTAATAGAGAAATTGGTGTAGAATGTATAACTCATTTTGATACTGTTGTCCTTCCTTCCTTCCTTCCTTCCTTCCTTCCTTCCTTCCTTCCTTCCTTCCTTCCTTCCTTCCTTCCTATCTATCTATCATTCCTTCCCCATCTAGATGGGTGGAATAAGATTACAGAAAACTGTAGCAAGAAAATTATTGCATCTCTGTTTATCTCTATAACTCTTTCTGTCTAGCTGAGATGCTATTCTTGTTCTGGGGAAGTTTTCTCTGCTATACTACCCGAACAGTCCCTTCTGCATTCCATGAACCTCGCTACATGTGCTTTGCTCTCCACAATGAGCTGATAACTTCTACTGCTTTTCATGTTATGAGGTAAGAGAAAAGTTTTCAAAAAAGCTTTTTTTGAAGAGCAGATTCAAGGCAATTATGTTTTGAGAATTTGGCATTACTTGATTCCCAGGAGCTACAAGGGTAAACAGCAACCATAAAAGTCCTTGACAGAGAAATTGTGTCTATCAAAGGATAATTAGATGTCCTTAGCTAAGGACTACATCAAGGCTCCATCTGTAATCATAATAAGAACAATATCTGTTTACTTTGTAGGGGGTTGCATCTTTTATTTTAGCAAATAAAGGTACAGGGGAAAATGTATATAGCACTTTTAATAGTGTAATATAACATCATTGTTAGTACAGTACAAGTAGAAAAATAATATAGAAATACTTTGAAAATTATATCATAATCAATCAGAAATTATTGTGGGAAATCACGTGAATAACTCCTTTAATACCCAAAAAAGAGTAATAATCAAATCTATTAATTTTGTCTATTTTGGATAAGCACATAACATTTTATCTGAGTAAATGGAAACACATGAAGAAAAATAAAAAAGCAACAAAATACAACCACTAGAGTGCTAGAAATATTTAAGATTAAACTACTGAATTATTAAATTAGTTTTGCAAATATGTAAAACCCATAATTATAAAATAAAGTATAAAATAAAATATGTGTTTGTGTGTGTATGTATACACACACACTGTGTATACTATATTGTAAACTAATTTAAATAAAGTTGCCTATTTACTTCCTTTATTTCTAATTAGACTTAAAATAATTGTCTACTTTTACTATCTCTGTTCCAATGATAAACACTTTGTAATTTGTCAGCATTAAAAGCAACTATTAATGATTTTTAGGAAGAAGGAAAAGTAGAATTTCTGCCCTTTTCCACTAGGAAACTAGTTAATTGCAGGTGACAAATTGCCATATAATCAATAGCAGAGCAGCACATGGTCCATATAGCAGGGACAAAGTATCTCTGGAAAGTGATTAAGTTGGCATGTAAGAAAGTAAGTGTGATAATGTAGTAACAATTGCCATCTTGACTTTTTTAACTTTACCTGCAGATATCCACTATATTAACATCTTCCTTCCAGAAAGCATATTAAATATGATAAGGTAAAGTCCTATAATATTCTACAGTAGCAAAACACTTTAATGATATTTAACTCAGACAAAGTATTTACTTAGATTCCCTTTCTCAAAGCAAAATTTTCTAATATTCTTTGTCTACAAATTGATATCTATTATTTGGTACTGAACAAAATTTTTTGATTTGAGAAAACCCAGAGAATGCAGGGTGGTTGTAGACAGACTTATATTTGTCCTTTTACCTGTAAAGTTTTCTTTCAAGGAGTAAAATCTAACTTAGTGGGACTAAATCCTCAAGGAATTTCAGCCAGTATAGGATCTTACTGTGGGGGAAACCAGGTCTGAACCATGTGTGAAAAGGGGATCAGCATTGAGTCATTGCACATTATCAAGTGAAGGAGGAATCATTAGATATAACCCAAGGTCAGGAGCATTGGTGCTCAGAAGGAGAAATTCTTGTAAACACACAGAGCCATTAAAGCAGTAGATTAGAATTACTTTTTGTTCTCATTTCCTTTAATCCCAACATTTACTCATCCAAAATGGTGCTTCTGCTGAACTGAGGCCTGCCTCCACTTGAAGAATGGCATTGGAGGAACAGTAAGATTTGGCTCAGAAACTCAGAAATGAACTGCTTCTAAAAGGGAGAAATATTTGTGGACACTCATCTATGCAATGTGCAAATTCCCCCACCCTAAAAATCCTAATTGCAGATAGGATGCACAAACCCCCATTTTGGAAAAAGAAATCATGTGCATAAAGAAAGAACATTAATTACAAATTTGATATTGTAATAATCCTGATGGCCCTGTATGGAATGTACAGTAGTCAGAAGAACTAACTATAGACTATGGGTTAAAGTAGCTCTTAAAATCCTAGTATCTTCCTTTATCATTATTTAGCAGGATGCCTTACTTTGGAACAACTATAATTATTTAATTAAAACAAAAGTGTAGGATTTCATGTGAAAAACCTTCACCATACAACTCTGATAAAAGAAAAGCAAAAGTAGGATAGTGCATGTTTCAAAAATTATTGGAAGGAGTACTCTGGATCATATTGGAGCATAAGCACAACACCTCTTTAAAGCAGTCACATCTTACAAGGCTGAGGGGAAAGGAGCTGGCTCATTAAAGCAACAGTGTCTTTTGTCAGGGTTTTGCAGAAGCCCTAATCTAAAGCTCACTCTTTTGAATAATTTGAAGCAGGAAAAGCCCCAACAGATACACAGTATATTTTTTTGTAACAGACATTTGGAAAACAACAGGGCCAGGAGTCTTTCCCAGTTTCATAGTTTATTATGGAATTAACATTATTATTATGGGATTTACAAAAATATTCAAAGATACTTGAAAGTATTGATGAAGGTGAAAAAAATAAACCTTATAGACAATAGTGAAGAGATGGGCAACATCAAAATTATAGTAATCATGTTAGTATAAAAATAATTTGACCACAATTCAATTTTATGGCTGTATATTATGTCAAAGTTTGTGATATAACTGATACGATGGCATAATGCTTTGGATTGGACTGCATCAAGGAGCTTTGACACCTTCACTAGTGCTTAGAGTATCTTTCTGCAGCTATTCACAATTGCAATTGTATGAGGAAAAACAGCTGCTTTAAATACTTGAAGACAGGTGCTCCAAAGCAGCATATTACATTTAAATCCAAAGTGCTTAAAGCAGGCTATAACTGAGTCTTCATAAATATATATACAGGGTGACACAAAAAAACGGGAACTTTTTAACAATCATACGCACTTCAAAAATTCCCGTTTTTTTGGGTCACCTATAATCTTCACAAGAGCTAATGTATGATGTCACAGTATCAGTAAGTTCACCCAAATCTGCTGAAGCAGTTTCAAAGACAGACCAGTCTGTGCAATCAAAGCAGGCCTGCAGCCTTAATTTTACTTCCTCAGACTATCTTTTTACTGTTCTGACCACAGGTTTGCCGTTTTAAGTTTCAGCCTGTAGGTGGGGATGAGATGTAACATCGGAGTGGCTGATGGATGTGCGGGGAACAGAGTGATAAGCAGCTTTTATTGCAGTGCAGCAATGATCCAGTGTTGAGGTGTGGTGGCGCAAGCAGTTAAGAGCTTGGCTTGCTGGCTGGAAGGTCAGCAGCCTGAGTTCAATACCCAGCGTGGCCATGCAGCAGAATGAGCTCCTGTTGTTCTGCCTCAGCTCCCGCCAACCTAGCAGTTCAAAAGCGTGCAAATGGAGTAGATAAATATGTATCACCTACTCCAGTGGGAAAGTTAACAGTGTCCATGCACCTGTGGCGTCTACTCATGCCGGCCACATTACCATGGAAGCGTCTCCAGACGAATGCTGGCTCTTCGGCTTAAAAACGGAGATGAGCACCATAACCTTGAGTCAGTCACAACTGGCAGGGTAACCTTTACCTTTAATGATCCAGTGTATTCTTGTCTCTAGTGGGGCAGCTGACATGTTGTCTATATCTTGACAGTTCATGTGTAAAATTTACTCTGTTAAAATCTCCCAAAATAACAAGTAAATGGTCTGGATATTTTTGTTCTCTGTGAATCCAGCTAGGTTCTACAGTGCTGCACCAACAGAAACCTATGGGGGAATACAGACTCCAACCAGAATGAAGAAGACAAACTCCTGTGGAGAATAATATGGTTTACAGTTGATGAATAATGCCTCTAAGTCCATGTTGCAAATTTTCTCTAGTAATGTAACATCTTTACACCACTGTTCATTTATATAAAAATATATGCTCCCTCCTTTTTCCCCCAGAGGTCTCTGTCACCCAGTCTGCTTTGTGAATCTGAAACCCTGGAATCTGTATTGCTGTATTCAAAACAGTCTTGCTGAGCTTCTGTAAAGCAAAGTGCTGCAGATGTTGTGAAATCAACAACTGTCTGATTTATGAGGAGTAATTGATACAATTCGATTTATGAGGAGTAATTGATACAATTTGTTCATTAGTGGATTTAAATTAATTAGGTGAACTGATGGGAGTGGTGCAATCCTCTCCTTCTCAGCTTTACGAGTGCAAACCCATGCTTTCCTCTCTTCTTTTTCCTCCTGCACACACGCTTCCCTCTCCTCCTCCTTTTCCTCCAGCTGCTACAAAGTGCTGCTGTTCCCCTCACCAAGATGTCCGCATAATTTCTTACCTCTTCTTTAAAAACAGGAGAAACAGGAGAAAAAACACTCTTAAGAAGTCATCCAATGTCTAGGAGTTCATCTCTGGAATATGTGATCCACAAAGAGTTACAGAGAAGTGTAGAATTGCAACAGGAAAAACAAAGAAACAAAACAAATACAAGAGCTCGTTCTACCAAGACTGCCACCTGCAGCACCATCTTGAGGCAAATTATAAAGTATTATAAATATGAAATTTTTGGTAATCATACGAGATTTCAGTCATATTTACATAAATTTTTTTATTCTCCCATAAGATGAACCAATGTTTTTGATATTTCTTCTAAGATATAGCTTTCTATAGATTTCTTTGACATATGAGTGAACTGTAGTTTTAACTGGCACCCTGAAATAAACTAAACACTCAAAAATTCACAGCACTAACAACTGCTCAACTAATTCAATCCCCAACCAAGTCACCTGTGCCCCCCTCATTCGACTGGCTTTCCCAGTCAGCTGTAACTAAACTAAATGTTTGGCAAGACCTGTTGCTTTAAGAGCTTCAGAATGAGCATACAAAGTGACATTCTGAGGAGAAGGGAAACCTCTCTATTCTCTCCTCCCTTTCCCCTTTCCAGCAATATTAGATTACAACTTAGCAACAGCAAGGGTGGAGGAGGAAATTCCTTTCTTCTCACCTTCCCAAGCAACTTTATTTTTTTACACACTGTTGTACATAAGTATTATTATTTTGGGGAATTATAGCAACATTGTCTTTATCTTATTAATTTGTTTTCTTGAATGTTTTTAGCTGTATAAGGAGAGGAGAGTGTTATGTGTTGGAAACATGAAATTAAAGTAAGAATGATGTATTCTGGAATAGCAAATACTTACAAATCATAGCTTACAGTCCTGCTTCCTTTCCTTCCTTCCTCCCTCTCTCTCACACACATGCAAACAAAAAGAAATAATTGTACATAGTAACAGCTGTAACAAAATATGTGCTCTATAGTTCTGCTAGTTTTACACAGCAAAACTGCAATAACAAAAAGATAAAACAAAATTAGTGTTGTAAAACTGAGCTGCAGTATTCAGGGCTTTCAAAATTTTATTTCACAAATGTAAAATTATACCTTTCTATACTGCAGCATGAACTCCCCCAACTGTCTGCAATATTTTGTTAGTTTTTCTTTTTCATCCTGCTTTACTAAATAACTCAAGACAACAAACATACATAATAGTCCTTCCTCCTTCTATTTTTCCCACAACATTAATCCTATGGGATGGGTTGGGCTGAGAGAGAGTGATGGCCCAAAGTCATCTTGTTGCCTTTCATGTCTAGGGCAGGACTAGAACTTACAATTGCCTGGTTTCTAATTTGGTGCCTTAACCATTACCGGGTTTTTATTTTGTTTTAATGTTTTTTTTTAATTTCTATTTTAATTGTTTTTAACATATTGTTTTTACTGT
>JANHZU010001885.1:0-11261 GCA_032468055.1 Acrochordus granulatus
CATGTCCTCTATGGAGAGGACATATATATTATAGATGTATATATATATACATCTATAACCATACAGTTATAGATGTATAAAGAACAGACTCAAAGACTCCTCTATAGAACTGTATCAGCAACTCTTGTGGTAGATTGAACTTCTTGAACTGATGCAGGAAGTACATCCTGTGATGTGCCTTCTTAATAATGGTGCTAATGTTGTCTATCCATTTCAAGTTTTGAGAAATTGTAGAGCCTAAGAACTTGAAAGATTGTACTGCTGAAATCATGTTGCTGAGTATGGTAAGGGGGGTGAAATAGGAGGACTCTTCCTAAAATCCACTGCCATCTCCAGAGTTTTGAGTGTATTCAGTTCTAAATTGTTTTGACTGCACCACAGAACCAGCTGTTCAATTTCCCATCAGTACATAGACTCATCCCCATCTGTAATGAGTCCAATGATTGTTGTGTCATCTGCAAACTTCAGAATTTTGACAAGAGGGGTCCCCAGAGGTGCAGTCATTGGTGTAGAGTGAAAAGAGTAGTGGAGAGAACACACAGCCCTGAGGAGCTCCAGTATTGACTGTCTGAGTACTGGTTGTAATTTTCAGATAGTTCCAATATACAGTACTGGAATGAAGGAATATATGATATTACCTGAGAACAACTGTGACCTCAGCATTTTTAGGTTTTATAATAATTATAATTAACAGACTCAAACCCCAAACTCATGACCAATTGGGATAGGGGAACAGGGAATAGGAAAATAAGGTCTGATTTTTGGATTAAACAACATTCAGAACAAACATATTAAGAAAATAATTTCCTATTCTTCAATTTTAAAATGCAGACCTCTATTTCTGCTTGCTGACTTATGGAGCAGACATATATTATAATCACCAGTCATTTACTAGAAAACTGTACAAAAATTGTGGCATATCAGCAGAAATGTCTGTTTAGTTTTTGAAAGAGACAGAAAAATACTGAAAGAGAAACCAAAGGAAATGGGTGAATAACAATAACAGTATGAAAGGATTTCTGAATTCTTGGTAATGTTGTTCAGTTTATCTTAAGAAACTTAAATTATCTGATTACATATTTAATCCCGTTCATAGATTACTGCTTTGTCATGGCAAAGGGTTGGGGTGAGGGTTAACTGGTTACTTGTTAACTTACTTGTGTAACTCAGTGAAGCTATGAGCTATGCCATGCAGGGCCATGTGTTACTTGTGTAACACCAGTTACTTGTGTTAACTGGTTACTTGTTAACTTACTTCTGTAACTCAGTGAAGCTATGAGCTATGCCATGCAGGGCCACCCAAGACAGACAGGTCATGGAGGGGAGTCCTGACAAAACGTGATCCACAGGAAATGGCAAACCACTCCAGGATCCTTGCCAAGAAAACCCCATGGACAGTATCAAAAGGCTAAAAATATGACACCAAAAGATAAACCCTTTAGGTCAGAAGAAGTCCATTACAGTACTGGGGAAGAGCAGAGGGCAATTATATGTAGCTCCAGAAAGAATAAGGCAGAAAGGCCACTCAGTTGAGGATGTGTCTGGTGGTGAAAGGAAAGTCCAATGCTGTAAAGAACAATATTGCAGAGGAACCTGGAATGTAAGATCTATGAATCAAGGGAAGCTGGATGTGGTCAAACATGAGATTGCAAGATTAAACATCTACATCTTGCAAAACAGTGAACTAAAATGGATGGGAATGGATGAATTTAATTCAGATAACCACTATTTCTACTACTGTAAGAATCCCTTAGAAGAAATAGAGTAGCCATCATAGTCAATAAAAGAGTGGGAAAAGCAATACTGGGATGCAATCTCAAAAACAACAGAATGATCTCAGTTCAAATCTAAGGCAAACCATTCAGTATCACAGTAATCCAAGTCTATGTTCCAACCAATGATGTCAAAGATGCTAAAGCTGCCTGGTTCTAAGAATTCCACAACACCTTCTAGAACTCATACCAAAAAAAGATATCCTTCTCATTATAGGGGATTAGAATGCTAAAGTCAAAAGTTAACTGGAATGACAGGCAAGTTTGGCTCTCGAGTACAAAATGAAGCAGGGCAAAAGCTAACAGAGTTTTGTCAAGATAACGTGCTGGTCATAACAAACACTCTTTTCTCACAACCCAAGAGGCAACTCTACACAGGAACATCACCAGATAGTCAACACCAAAAGGAGACTGATTATATTCTTTGAGCCAAAAATGGCAAAGCTCTATACAGTCAGTAAAAACAAGACCTGGAGCTGACTGTGACTCAGATCATGAGTTTCTTATTGAAAATTCAGGCTTAAATTGGAGAAAGTAGTGAAAACCACTATGCCATTCAGGTATGACCTCAATGATATCCTTTATGAATATAAAGTGGAGGTGAGGAATAGATTTAAAGGATAAGATCTAGTAGACCGAGTGACTGCAGAACTATGTACAGAGGTGCATAACACTGTACAGGAAATAGCTATTAAAACCATTCCAAAGAAAATAAATGTAAGAAAGCAAAGTGGCTGTCTGATGAGGCTTTACAAATAGCTGAGAAAAGGAGGAAAGTGAACAGCAAGGAAGGAGGAGGAAAATATATGCAACTGAATGTGTATTTCTAGAGAATAGCAAGGAGGGATAAAAAGGCCTTCTTAAATGAACAGTGCAAAGAAATAGAGGAAAACAATAGACTAGGAAAGACGAGAGATCTCTTCAAGAAAACTGGAGATATCAAGGGAACTCCTGGGCTGCCTCTGAGGCCAAACTCAGGGACGGTAGATTGAAGTCCTCCAGGACCATAAGCCTGGGGAACTCCACCGCCAATCCCAGGATGGTCTCCAGTAGCTCAAATGATATGCAGCAGGGAGGTTGGCACAGAAGCAACAATCCAAATGATCCCATGAGCCCAGTTTCAGAAACAGGGTCTCACAACCAGATACAAGCAGAGCATGACCCTGGAAGCTGAAAGAGATTCCCAAATGACAGTTGCTACCACCTGCCCTGGGGTCTTGGCTGGTGCCAAACCCTAAACCCAGCCAGATAAACTCTTAAGAAGGGAACTTCCCCCTCTGGTATCAGCCAGGTCTTGGTGATAAACTAGGTTAATTTACTCTTCCCTAATTAGATTGCAAATGAGGAGGGCATTATTATTTACAGACCTGGTATTCACCAGCAGCAGCTAAATTTCAGGATCTCTGAGGATCTGCTGTCCAGGAACTGGGAATGAGCTCAGACGGCTGGAACGTACCATCAATATGAAACATCAAGGGTAACTTCCCCTTTAATAGCCTGCCCTCTGGCTCCCAAAACAATCCCTGCCCATCACCACCAGATTAACCTGTCCCACCTTGATTTTCCTCCTCCCACCCTAATCTCCCTCCTCTAGGGACAGAAATATAATCCCATTTATGCTTACAAGCACTCAAGAAGGGTGAAAATGGGGAAAAGTCCTACTCCCCGGCACTATAGCTTCTGCTCTCAGCATCAACAGGGTGCCACCTCTTAAGTCCCCAAAATATATGCTACCACCCCCTCACACAGGTTTCTCTCACTGGCCAGCTGGGGGCCCATTCAAATATCTTTCCACCCAACTCTCACCCAGTATGGGGGATCCCAATCATCGTGCCCCAGTCCTTCCAGGCCCATGCCCCAGGACTTGATTCTGAATCGCTTCTGTCCCCATCAATGTCATGTTTGAGTCCCCCAGTCTTTGCCTTGGATGTATCCTTTGGGATTGCTGATGTTATAAGGCCACTGCAGATTGCGTGATTCTGTTCTAGCTGGGGTGATGGCATCTCACTGCTGCCATCACCATTGTCACTGCCACAGCAACCCCCACCAGCTGTGGGCTTTCCAGCTCTCCCTGCCCTGCCAGTCCACAGCTCTAATGGGCATTGCTCATTACTGGCTCACCAGGGCTCTAGTGATCCTCAAACTTCCTGACCTTGTTGGCTTCACCCGCCAGCAGCTCACTGTTTGCCCACAAGGGGCTCAGCTCGTCAGTAACAATCCCAGCCCTGATCCTCCTGATCCTGCCATTCACACACGAGGAGCTCAGCTGGTCCACCCTGAGCCCAGCACTGGCTTTTCCAGTTTTGGCTTTCACTGCCCTCCTGGTCTTGCCTACTGGCAACAAGTGGCCAGTACTTGTTGCCAGTCCACCGTGTCTGCCACTGGACTGCCCTAGCATTGCCACCACTTGTTGCCAGTCCACCTTGTCTGCCACTGGACTGCCCTAGCTTTGGTCTTTGCACCCCACCTGGCCTTGCTCACTGACAGCTCCTTCCACATCTGCTTGTCACCAGTCTGCTACCTGCTGCTGGTGTGCTGTGGCCTCTGCAGGTCAACACTGCTCTGGTTGCTTGCACCCCTCCCAGTCTAATCCTCTAGGTGGCTCCCTCCACTGCTGGTTGTCACCAGCTTGCCATGCACTGCCAGTCTGCCACCACTGCTGTTCTGCCATGGCTTCGGCTTTCACAATTCTCCCAGCCTCACCTGCTGGCGGTTCCCACATGGTTCTCCTGACCTTCCTCCGCCCCGTCACTGGTCCACCATAGCAGGAACATTGCTGAAAAAGAATAAAAAGAGGAAGAAGGGGGGTCCCTCATTCCACCCTCCCACTCCTATTCCATGTTTTGGAATTCCCAACATTTTATATCCTTCAGCAATCTATGACTTGTTAAGCATGTAGAGCTCCAGAAAAATCAATAAATTCAGTTGAAAAAAATTGGTATTTTCTTTAATCTTTAAATAAGATAAGTAACAGAATATAATGGAGAACACAAGATATAAGTATGAATATCTTGTCATTAAAACTGTTTTAAGAATTTTCATTTTGTACAGCTTTCTTGTGCTACTTAATCTATTATTACATTTCATAGTAATATATACATTATTTAAATATTAGCAATTTTTGAATCATTATTTAATCAATTGAAATATTTTTAATACTACTTAAGTTTTCTACCTTCTAAAATTTCATATATATCATTCAGTGTATATTCAAGACATTTCAGAAGTTCATCTAATTCTCGTTCCAAATAGCTAGTTAAGAGACTTCCTATCCAGATATCAAATACATTATATCCAATCCCAAAGCCATCTGGAACCACTGGTCCAAATCCACCATGATGAACTGCTGGAGTGCTTAGAGTACTAGTTGAAATGAGAATGTGGTTTATGTTTTTATAGGCTGAATCTTTAAAAATATCAGGAATATTTCCACCTCTGCGCTGGACAAGGTACTTCAAAGCAAATAAGTGGCGATCAAATCCTTGACCTGGATAAAAAAGAGGCAGATTCATTAATATAAAGAGTAGGATATTTATGCTATGAACTAATTACAGTTATTGTATAGAATAAAATGAAATCAAGCACCTTCTAACCAACTCTATTTGTTCTGAAGATTCTTCAGTACCAACAAGCTCTCAACATAATCAACATTTCTTGAATTAAAAGTAATTTGGAATTCAGAGTACTTCATATTTGTGGACTGTGGTATCTGATTAGATTTGCTCCTTTACATAATTTCTCTTTTTCCAGTAGCTATGTAAGAAAAGAAAACTCTCCTACTTTATCATGTTAAAATATAAGTAGTATAAACCTCCAAAAAGAGACCAAATAGTTTCATAGTGCACTAAAGATATGAACTAATTTGCTTGGTTTTGGTTGCAGCCATTGTACTTTATATAACTTCAGTCATGATTTAGTGTGGAAACATGAATCCAAATATTTGTGGCTTATACAATAAGCCTCAGTTAAGCAATGTATTATAAGTATAGTGAATCTTTCTGCTTTTAGTATTTTATTATTTTACTTATTTTCTCCCTAAACTTATTCCTCATTTTATTGTCTACCTACTTTTTATTTTATCTTTTATATATTATTGCCAATTATTAAAAACACAAAACAGCTGTTTTATAAATGATAATAAAAACAATCGGAAAACTTTAGAATTTTTCATGGGATCCTAATAAAGCAATCCTAATAAACACATAGGGGCGTGGTGGCCTAGCAGTTAAGTTGCTAGGCTTGTCAGCCAGAAAGATGGCAGCCCATGTTCGAGACTCAGGTGCCGCATAATGGAGTGAGCTCCAGTTATTCACCCCAGCTCCTGCCAACCTAGCAATTTGAAAGCATGCAAAATGCAAATAGATAAAAAGGTACCATCTAAATTGATGGGAAGGTTACAACATCCCATGTGCCTTGGCATATAATCATGCTGGCCACATGACTACAGAAGCATCTTTGGACAACACTGGCTCTTTGGGGATCAAATGGAGATGAGCACTGCCCCTAGAGTCAGACACCACTGAAAGGGGAAACCTTTACTTTTACCTTTAATAAACACACACATCAGGCTGAATTTTGTTAGAAAGATTATAGGATGTTATAAAAATATTTTGCGTTTTTCAACAAGCATTCAAAAACCAACTATAAACATTAATAGCAACATAAATATTAGCTGCTTACCTGTAACTATGGCTGTTTTGAGTGATCATTTGTCCAACAAATATATGGGTTCTGTGCCTGCACCAAGCCCAACCAGAAATCTTCCATAGGTGGGATTTCTGGCAGAAAGTGTATCCCTACTGTGCATGCTCCTAGAAGAAACTCCTGCATTCCCCTCAGTTTTCAAGAGACTGTGATTTCAGTCCAGAAATCAAGAATACCTACCGAGGCAGGCACCTGTGGCAAGGAAAATTGTGGCTAAGTAAATGCATGGATGATAAGACAAGAACTACAGTTACAGTTAAGCAATCTGTTCTTCATTATGGGTCTCTGTGCACCACATATACGATTAAGAGAACTTTGAAGACTGTCAAGTGCTGCAGTTAAGAAAGCACAGAGGATAATGCTGCTCTGCCACAACAGGCATTTACTCTTGCCCAAGTCTAGTTTGTAGTGTCTGACAAATGTCAATTGGTTGGACCAAGTTGTTTCTTTATAGAGGTCCAGCCAGACCCCATGAAAAAAGAACTCTGTAAGTTGATTTTGGCATTTCTCATACCCTAAAGAAAAGCAGATGGTGTGGGATAAGCTACCTAATAATTACAAAACAATGATGGATTTATATCAGATAGCATAATATTGTAAAATAACTTTTAAAGGCAGAGAAGAACAGACTCCTTGATGTTGCTTATACAAAATGCCATGGGTCACTGCATATCCAATGAAAGAAGAGTGTTCTTGGAATGGAGAGAAAAGTGCAATAAGAGTGCATTAATGGTTTATTTAAATGGTAACCTGAACTCACCTCTTTAAAAAAAATCCAGTTCATTTGTAGTATCATCTTATCTGGATATAATTACAGAAATGGGGGGAGTCTGCACTAAGAACATATAATTTGTGAGTAAGCTGATATAATCATTACAAAGAAACTTAATTTAGAGATATAAATCTGTGGTGGCCTATGGCCGAATAGTTTCCTCATGAGTTAGGAATGCATCCTGGAAAGATTCCATTGTGGCACTGACTGTCAGGGAAACATTAAGATGAAATATTAAGCCATTTCTGACATATAAGCAGTGCTTCAAAAGTCATAATACATTTAACAAAGAATTCCATCATATCCTTTTAGCAAGTCCTGCCCATAGAAATAAGATTGCTAAACACAGAGATGCAAACACAGAGATGATGCGCCTTCCCATATTCAAAATTAAGAGAATGTGCTGCTGCAAGAATTGAAAGGTCCTGAAATAAATTCAACAGAGAAAATAAAAGATGATGTGGCTACCTTTCAGATTATCACTAGAATCTGAAAGCATTTTGGTGAAGTACATCCAATGGATAATCTTTGTGATCTTTAAAATTTAATAAAATCCATACAGTAGTGTTTTATTTGTAGTTTGCTAGCTACAATAGCAATCACAGTGAACATTGAGCTATTGTAAATAAGTTTATAGCAGATGCTTCCCTATCAACAGAACTTTGGGCACTGTGGTAGGATGGAGGTAAACTGACATTTGTGAGGGTTTTTCATGACCGGATATTTCACTTTTGTCGTTCAGTCACTAGGTCATGTCTGACTTTTCACAACCCCATGGACTGTCGCATGCCAAGCCTCCCTGTCCTTCACTGTGTCCTGGAGTTTGCTCAGATTCATTGCCTTGATGATGCTCCTTTTGCCTTCAATCTTTCTCAGTATCATGGTCTTTTCCAGTGAGTCTTCTCTTTGCATTAAGTGGACAAAGTATTTGAGCTTCAGCTTCAGTATCTGTCTTTCCAATGAACAGTCAGGGTTAATTTCCCTATACTTCACTTTATAAAACAATAAAATATGATATTTTCAGGATTTGCTTCCAAAGTCTGATATACTATATCACTAATATGGTTGACACCATGTATTTGAGCAAACACCAAATAGCAGAAGCCCAGTCTGTGACTTTTGATCTGTGTTATAGGTAAAGAGAAAAATATATTAGTGATGAATCTAGAAAGTGCATGCTACCTGAAAATCCAACTGGGTACTGATATACAGTTTGACACTCAAGAAGGAATCAGAAAAGCCTTGCTGTGTAAACCATAAGTCCCAGTCTATTTTCACTGAGTACACTGGACTTTTTTATTTAACAGTAGATGAGATGGTGCAGTTACAAGCTTAGTGTTCAATGTAAGAGCAAATCTGAATGCCCAAGAGCTGGAGATGTGTCACCACTCTGCATTTGATGGAGAGGCTGAAGAAAAGCACCTGAAACTGGAGGGAAGTACTACCTAGTGTAAAGCAGATACCTCTAGTGTTATGGGTGAAAGGCTAGATGGAAGTAAAAATCTTTATTACATCTATGATACAAATAAATCCCTTACATAGAAAAAAGGATCAAGTTGTTCTATAATTTCATTTGCCTAAATTTCAGATTTGAATTTATCTGGAGATCACAAAGATAGTATTAATTGCATCTCTCCTTTTGGCTTTGCTACCCAGTAATAGAAATTACTGTTTACCTGGAATGGTAGAACAGGCTTGATTGGAACTGGAGCCTTTTCCAGCAAGAAAACAATCAGTATAATTGGGCGGGCTGGAAAGTGTGACAGACATTTTGCATAGTTCCTGCTAGAATTCTATTGGATAATCATAGTCATTATATCAATTCTGAAATATCCAATGTAATACCCTGCAAGGTTTTAGCTGGTGAGGAAGCCTGACATGAAAGACAGAATCATCAGATATAATTGTTGTGTTAAAAGATATATCTAGGGGTGGGCTTCTATACCGTCCTCTCAATATGCTACCTCCTGCTTGTCATAAGAAATCTATGGGATCCAATACCACAATACCAAGGATGAAACTGAGAAGAGAATGAAGAGTTAATTGGATCTATACTATCCAACAAGCAATTTCTTAAATCTTTTGTAGTCTGCTGATAATACTGTCCTGGAAAAACAGGTTTTCTAGTCAGTTTTGGACCTCCTGTGAAAACTCTCTGGCACATAGATGCATAGATATAAAATTCAATGATATCTATTAGAAATGCAGAGTACAGACAAGACATACTTATAATATTTGTTCAGTTTGGAAAGCTGCAAAGCCTCTGAGAGTAAAATGATACCTTGTTCCTTTTTATGATATGTTGAGAGGAAAGAAGCTATTTTCTTCAACAGGAAAACTTAGTACTTTATGCTTATTTCTTCATTTCTTTGGAAACTGGAAATGCTGCAAATCCTTAGCTAATTGGAAAAGATCTTAAATAATTGTTGTTTTCCTGTGTATATAAGCCTTCAAATGAACAAACATTTCAGAGTGTCAGCCTGAAAAGCTGGTTGCACTCCTTGAAGATCAAGGCTTTGGGCATAGGTAGTATGCCAAAACTATATCCAATAGGAATACTGTGAAATTAATCTAATTCAGCTGGTACTAGAAAATAAGCAAGAAGGGCTTCTGGAGATTAAATCCTCTGAATGCAGCTGGTAGATATCTTGAATAGATCACAGTGTATTAGGGCAAGGATTGTCACGTCCATACTGGACAATCTGTTCAGATTGTTGAAAAGGCAGATAATTGAAAAGGGTTATTTCAACACTGGCCAGGTTCTGTATCCTTGGAATGATTCACAGTGGCAAATGGAACTGATAAAGGATCAGCCAATATTGAGGTATTTGAGCAAAGGTAGTTTTTGTTGGCTTAGATACTAGCAGTTGGTTCAATTTATTGATATCAAGAAAGACAGAAAGGGAAAAGCAGAGTAACAGCAGAGTAACAGTTAACATTTCACATGCTTCTTTCTGAAAAGAAATGGCTTGTATTAGTCTACTTATATTCCATTTAAATGAGTTTTTTTCCCCATCTTGCTCTCACCTTCCCAAATTCCAAAAGATAGAGGGGGGAGGAAGCAAAATTCTTAGCTCTGCTCAACCAAGCAGGAGTGCTCTGGGGACCCCAAGATGCATTGGTGGGCCAGTTTTTATATCTTTGGCCTAGGAGCATGAACTGTATGGATCCACTTCCGCTAAGATCTCAGTGAAAGAAGGTTTCAGATGGAGTTTCAATGCAAATGCAGAACACATGTGCCTTTTGCGCAGAGACCATAATAATGAAGAACTAGTAAATTGTGACATGATATACATATCATGTTTGAAAAGGGAATACTGAATTAAGTTTCTCACCTTAATGTAATTAATCAGTAATTAATATATTGTTTAAGAATTACAGGTAGTTCTTTATCTAACAACAATAATTGGAACTGGAATTTCTGTCATTAAATGATGCAACTGTAAAGTGCAACATTACACAATCATGCTGCTTAGCTATGGCAGATCGAGCAGTCTTCAGTTGCCATTGTTAAGAAAATCATCATGGGTCATTTAAGCGAAGACCTCATATGATCACAACTTTCTGCCTACTTCCCCCTTGACTTTATTGCAAATTGCAATTGTGGCAGGAAAGGTTGCAAATTGCAGTCATGTGACTGTGAGTTGTTGCAACGGTCAGAAAAGTGGGCCAGTTACCAAGCACCTGAATCATGTATGTTCAGGGTGCTGTGATGGCTGGAAGTTTGAGGCCCAATTGTACCACTTATTCAGCACTGTTGTAAGTTTGAGTAGTCACTGAATGAGTGGTTGTTAAGTGAGGACTTTATAAAACTAAATACTAGTTTGCATGTCAGATGCATTATATAAAATGCTCACAAAAGCTTCAAGTTAAAATACCAACAGCACTTATAGATTTAGCATTATAGCAGAAAAAACTATTTACACTACTCATTTGTAACATGTAAATTGGCTTTAACAAAATTGTGAATGCATTATATCTGAATACTGCTATTGAATGATAGATTTTCTTAA